>VXBO01008407.1:98293-109059 GCA_013400135.1 Rhinoptilus africanus
CTGTGGGAAACGGTGTCAAAAGCTTTGCAAAAATCCAGGTAGGTAACATACACAGCTTATCCCTCATCCACTAAGTGGGTCACCTTATCATGGAAGGAGATCAGGTTCGACAGGCATGACCTGCCTTTCATGAACCCATGCTGACTGGGGCTGATCACCCTGTTCTCCTGCATGTGCCGTGTAATGGCACTGAGGATGATCTGTTCCATGACCTTCCCAGGCACCGAGGTCAGACTGACTGGCCTGTAGTTCCCTGGATCCTCCTTCCGGCCCTTCTTGTGGATGGGTGTCACATTTGCCAACCTCCAGTCAGCTGGGACCTCCCCGGTTATCCAGGACTGCTCATAAATGATGCAAAGTGGCCTGGTGAGCACTTCCCCCAGCTCCTTCAGTACCCTTGGGTGGATCCCATCCAGCCCCATAGATTTGTGCACTTAACCTTAGTCTTTTGTCTTGCTATTGTGTTGGTAAAACATGCATTCTAACTGTGGCTTTTTTAGGCTAGAGCTTGTAGAAAAGCCCAACAGGTTAAGACTAATTAAAATCAACCCTATCAACTACTATATATATGTGTATATATATATACACACAAATATATATATATACTTCTGTATACTATACACTAGCATGTACATGTATATGTTCTATGTTATGTGTAAGAACCAAATAATCAGGTATTCTCATTTCATATGTGTCTTACAACTGTAGAAAGGTTTCTGCAACTTTCAACAAGACATTGTTATTTTGCAAAAAGAAACCAAATATTTAAATGAGAACTAAATCTTCAGGAAAACTTGAAGCCCAGGTCTGTCCATTGTCTGCAAGAAAGACAACAATAAGAAATATACAGCTTACTAATAAAGAGGCTATGACATTTTCTAGTATCCTGTATGATAGATGAACTCCTATTTGCAGGTACTAATACTACTAAATGTTCCCTCCCTGGGCAATCTTACCAAGACAAACAGTAATTCTGAGATATGGCAGTGTTCATTGTCTATACAAACAGTCTTATTTTCTTTTTTCATTTATTTCTTCTGCTAAGAAAGTTTGTTGTTTTTTTCTAGAATTTGGTTGAAATGTGAATTATTGTCTATTTTTCTGATTCAGAAGGAGAAAAAACTTTTATGTACAGCTTTCTATTTGAGTAATCTCAATTATAATAAAACAAAAATTATAATCAAACTAAAATCTTAAAACAAAAATGTACTTATGATGGCTGATTTAGTATTGTTTCAAGTTCCTAAGACCTCTTCTCTTACCCTAGCACATTTCAGATATGATGATTAAATAAATCTTTATGAATATAATTTGTTTTGAAGGAAGTTCTAAGATAATTGTTCCCATCTCCCATTTTTTGACACCAACAACGGATAAACTTTTAGTTTAACCATATATCAATCATTCTTTGCTTGATTTATGATACAATAGGATAACTATGCTCAGAAGAATAATCCTACTTTCAGATTTGATTACTTTCACATCATCTAGATTTGTTCTGCAAAACAGCGATTCACAGTGATCATCTTACCAATACTTTGTAAAATGCTTATGCTATGCATTTCTTGAACTGTTAGGAAAATTTGAGGTCTTTGTTGTTTCCCTGTCTTCAACACTTTTGAAGGATTTCACATTTCATTTTCTGAATCACTAGTAAAACAAATGGATCTTAATCCTCAATAGATGAGTGGCTGAGGCAGCTGGGGTTCTTTAGCCTAGAGCAAAGGAGGCTGAGGGGAGACCTTATCGATCTCTACAACTACCTGAAAGGAGGTTGTAGAGAGATGGGGGTCGGTCTCTTCTCCCAAGTATCAGGCAATAGGACAAGAGGAAACAGCCTCAAGTTGCACCAGGAGAGGTTTAGACTGGATATTAGGAAAAATTTTTACACTGAAAGGGTTATTAAGCATTGTAACAGGGAAGTGGTTGAGTTACCATGCCTGGAGGTATTTAAAAGATGGGTAGATGTAATGCTTACAGATGTGGTTTAGTAGTGGTTTTCAGATTTAGGTTGGTGGTTGGACTAGATGATCTGAAAGGTCTCTTCCAACCTAGGCAATTCTATGGTTCTATGATTCTATGAAGTATAAAAACACATGTATGTGAACTGTGGAGTACTTACGGCATCTTTTGAACATTATCCCTCTTTGGAATGCAGTTTCTTATTTTGGTATTGAAAGGACCTTTCTGACATACAGGAAGCTTCCTTTCATTTTGTTTTGAATGTATTCTGAATATAACAGCAGTCTTGAGCTCATTGGAATCTCAATATGATATTAATACTATTGTCTCCTTTGGCTCAAAGACCTGAAAATTGTTGGCGGAGGACTTAATAGTCTTTAGATTCAACTGACAGGTACTTTATTCCATGTTTCTCAGCCTGACATCTGTGACTACATCTGTACTAATAGACGAAATGGGGCTTGTCCTTTTTGCCTGCATCTGACAGTGTCTAGTCACATACTAGTGAACTCCCTTAGCTGCTCAAATAGGTAGGCCAAATACATGGCAACCTGCTGGAAATGTTCTTGCTGGTCCTAACTACGTCCAGGAATTTTGGGGGGAAAAGAGAGAGTGGCAAAAGTATCACAGCTGTATCCTGACACAGTTTGCGTTGTTATTATTGTCTTTTTCTTTCTTTGTGTGTGTTCAACAGTAGCTTAATAAGCAAAAAGAACTACATGTGAGAAAATACAGAGGGATTATAGATATGATTGCCTGATTTCACTTAGAGTATTTGAAAGTAACTCTATAAAACTGTAATTATTGGTTATATATGAAAATTTTTGAAAGCTTCCACATGTAATTCTTCTATGAGAGTATCACTAGGTTTTTGGCCCTTAACTGTAATTTGTTTCTTGACACTAAATTTATCTTACTTGTCTTACTGTGTTTTAATGATTCCAACTGCCAGTACAACCCTGTCATAAGAACGTAAACCACTCTATTGTTAAAGTCTCTTTTCTTTTATTTTTAAAATACCTTTCAGTTATAAGTGATTTTTCTGTTTTTGAAACACATTCATTTTATTACTATGAATAATATATATCAAGTCAGAAACTGGAACAATTTACATAGAGGCACAGAGAGAAAGAGATGGAGGGGTTGATTAGAGCACGACCACACTGTGAAAAGCTATGTTGTCCACCTTGCAGGGGGGATTCCTCATGGAGCATTGCAAACAATTAGAAAACTTGCTTCCTCTTATATATGGAGTGCAAATCATTACAGTTACATCTACATAAACAGCTATACTTACTTAGTTATCTTTTACAGCAAAACTTTACTTAACAAAACTAAGGTGGGTACCTAGTGTAAGGGAAGCACATAAATATTTCTGAAATATCCCAAATTACACTTCAGATAGGTTATTTGAAGTACACAGTGGCTGAAAATACTTGAAGGGAAAGATATTGCACTTGCAGCACTTAGCTACATCCATGAGCTTCTAAAGAGGAGTGGGTGTGAAGCTGTGAAGAAAAGCAATTCCATTCTCAGTAGGCTACCACAGTACATTTTCAAGAGTTTCTAATTGAAGATATGCTTCATTTACCTTAGCTATAAAAGAAGTCATATTTACTCATGATTATGCCTGTAAATGACCTCATAAAATGTAGTTTTGGAAAAGAAAAAAAAAAGAAACAAATGAAAAACCCCAAAACACAAAACCAAACCAAAAGTAATATTTGGAAAGCATTTTTAACTATGTGAAATTGTACTCTCTTTTTTTTTATTATTATTATCTATCTAATATCAAGAGCGTTAAACTCCATTAAGCTCAATAATTTAAAACTATTTTGAGTGCAGGTATATTATCTGTATTAGGAATAAACTTCATTTTAAAATGAAAATGCATGTATTAAGGATCTCAAAAACAATATATGAAAACAATTATATTACCGTGACTAATGTATTATTTACAGTCAATATATACAGTGGTTCCTTCAGAAGCTTTGGCCCTTCTAATTTTTGCCCTGCATAGGTTCACTACATCTTATTTTTCATAAGTAGCCAACCTCCTTTTCCGTAGATCAAGTCTGGCCAAAGCTCTCTATTTTGCCAGGCTGGTCTACTTCCTCATCTGCTTGTTTTTTGGGACTTGGGGATGGCCTTCTCCTGTGCTTTTAAGAGTTCCTCGTTGAAGTAAGACGAGCCTTCCCGGGCACCTTTGCCCTTCAGGACTGTCCCCCAAGGGACATTCTCAACCATGCTCCTAAGCAGACCAAAGTTCACCCTTCAGAAATTTAAGGTGGCAGTTCTGCTTTCTCCTTGCCTTGCTTCACCAAGAATGGAAAATTCTATCATTTCATGATCACTCTGCCCAAGATGACCTCCAATCTTTACATGGCCTACAAGACCTTCTCAGTTAACAAGCAGCAGGTCCAGTAGGGCACTTTCCCTAGTTGGCTCCCTCACAAGCTGTGTTAGGAAGTTGTCTTCCACACACTCCAGGAACCTCCAGGACTGTTCCCTCTCTGCTGTGTTATATTTCCAGCAGACATCTGCGAAGTTGAAGTCCCCCATAAGAACAAGGGTGAGCGATCGTAAGACCTCTGCCAGCTGCTTATAGAATATTTCATCAGCCTCTACATCCTGGTTGGGGGATGTATAAGAAACTCCCACCACAATGTCTGGCTTATTGGTCTTCCCCTTGATTCTTATCCATAAACCCTCAACAATGTCATCATGCACACTGTTAAGTTCCTGGCATTCAAAACTGTCCCTGAGATAGAGGGTGTCCTGGTTCCGACAGGGACAGGGTTAACTCTTCCCCGGCCCAGGGGTATAAGTATTCCATCCCATGTGAGCCACGCCCTGCGAATTGTATCAAACATATAATGTAATGAACTAAAAGTTATAAATATATATTTTAACAAACACAGTGGCATCATTGTGATCAAGTATGTTGTTATGTATCTATTTGATTGATTTGGATTTTCAGCTTTTCAGTAACACCAGTAGTATTCCAACCTGTACATATGTAACTATCACTGTCATTGCATTGCAGTAAATCCACTGTTTTGTACAGATGAAATGTTTGTTAAAGAAGGGGCACATTATACACACACTTTGCTTTTAAGTATGCTCTTGAATATACTTACATGTTCTGGAAAAGGGACAAACAAACAGATTTCATTCCACTAGCACAAATTCCTGAGTCAGTACGCTACTCATCATCTATATTTTCATTACAAGTTTTTCCATTTTCAACTGCTCCTTATCATAGTACTGATTAATTGTAATTCTTTATCTTCCCAGGTGCACGATACTTCTCTCTTATAGCCCCTTTCACAAATCAACTTTATTTACTGGTCTTTGGGGTTCTATCATAGCAAAACTTTTCTCTAAAAGCAAGATACTCTAAGGGATATTCATAGCTTTTATCTCACCAATTCTTTTTGGTGTCTAAACAAAATAACCTCTTTCCTATCCTCAATTTATTAGACTTCTTTAGTAAAGATCAATGCTAAATACCCTTAATTAATGTCAAACCTCTCTTAGTGTTTTCAGGCTGTGCCTGATTCAAGTTTATATTCAGTACACTGTAGTAAAGGTTATTGGTCTTCTGAGACTATTTTACTACAGCCACGTTAAATCACTTTCTACATACTGTGACAACATTTAACTTTCTCTCCTCACATTATTTTTCCACCTCTCAATAAGTTTTTGGCTATACTACTAACAGTTGCCCATTTCTTTTTTCTGGTCTCCTCAGATTAAAGCTCCATTTGGCTTGAGTATTTTGGCAGCTTTCAGAGAATGAGACCATTTATCCTGGTTTGATATTCATTTCAACTCCATATTTTTTCTTTCTTCTTGTGAAATTTATGTATTTTTCTGGGATATGGAACTTTTCTTCCTTTACTAATACTACCGTTAAAAACTTATATGACATTTTTGCATCAGCTGATTCACATTTCAATAAATTACTAACTTCAATTTTTAGAAGCTGTACAAGTTTAAACGATAACTTATGCCCCTTCAAAGTCTTGGGGAAAAAAATATCTATTTGCTTTTATTAATCTTCAGAGCCGTTTTCTTTGCACTGATTATCTCTACCGTTTTTCTTAACCATTGTTATTGTAGTCACATCTGCACTATGATTTTTCTACTCCTCTAAACACGTTTCAAATATATCTACCTTCCTCTCCCTCCCCCCGTCTCTCTCAGCTTCCTTATTCCCAGACTTTGAAGAACATTCTGGGGTCTCATTAATGTGCCTAGAAAAACCGCCACAGACTTAAATGGAAGCAGAGTAAGGCCCAAAAAGTTCTTGTAAAATTCTCGATACACAAATGTTGGTATTTTTACAAACTTGAAATTAATGAGTACTACTATCAAAAACTGTTATTCAGGGGAGGCTTTGCCAGGGACTTAAGTGAAGGAGCAATATCACTCATCAGTTTTCAGTAGTACTTAAAAGCAACAACCATTTTGTACATGGGGAAAAAAAAAAAAGTTGTATTTCCCAAGCTAAGTAACTAAGCTGGAAGAAAAGACTGAAGAGACAATACCTAAGAAACTGAAATCCTGAGAAGCTCTTGAAATAGGCAAGGAGAAATATGTTTGAAGGGCAGATTGTTGTATTTCAGGATTAAAGAAATTGGTAGAAAAACACAGTCTTCCTTGTAGTATACTTAGACTGCTAATGGAGGATTAAGTAGGTTATTGAAAATTTTGTGATTTCCATGGTGAAAGGCAATTAACCTGGCTTCAAGGACTCATTGATTGGGTAGTCACAATGCCCTGGACATCAAGAGCATCTGTCCCTGGTCCATAATGTTAGACCAGGTATCAAAACTACTGAGCACAGGATGACCCACAGGATGACTGAAACAAGTAAACTTCTTACCTTTATCTTTACTGCTGTTTGCTTTATTTACTTGAATAAAAATCACAAGAAAGAACATTAAGACAGAGTTTACATCAAAATTTTATATAACTTATATTTGCATTATGCATTCAAAATTATAAATAGTCATACACATATATATATATTCAACACAAAAATACAGGGCACGAGGTTCAAGATTTTTTGATCCAAGTTATATATATAAATATATATCCCCTTTTTTGGTTTATTATGCCTCTTCACAGTTGTCCTGGTGGTTTAGGCCAGGCTGCATCGGTAATATGTGCTAGACCATAGCCCAAAGAAGGCCTGTATTTAAAGAAATGGATTGGTTTTTTTAATTAATGCATTAATAGTAGTTTAAAATAAAACCTTAATAGGTGTACAGGATACAGGAAAAATAATTTGCCAAAGCATGTTTTATATTTATGAGATTTATTTAGTAAAAATATTGTAGCATGTAGTTAGCAAATTAGTGTTTCTGGTTACTTTATCCTCTAAGATTTTAGGACCAGTTTATATCATTATTTCACTCTTATTCTTTTTGCATGGTCTAGAAATTGCTTGCTTTCTCTTTCATTACCATTTGGTTTCTCATGTTTGAGCACCCTCGTTATTGAATTGGTCTACTCAGATAACTTAGAATAAATAAATTGTTCTCTCTGCACCTGCAGAAGGAGCAGATGCTGTCAGAAATGGTTTAGCACTTCAGCAGATTGCTTCTGTCTGCATAGCCATTGACTTTTGCTAGTTCACTAATCTGATTTCCTTAAAGCTGTGGCAGCAAATATGTTCTACTTCATACTTTTGTCTTTTAAAGGAAATGTTATACACTCAAATGACTGTAGGCCTGGCTTTTATAGTAATCATCTCAAATTAAAGGCTTTTAATGTATGAAATAAATACAACCAGTAATTTAAATAAACAACTCTGGATCTGCTTTGGTATATCATTTTATTTAAAAACAATTCCACAGTTGGTCTGTTGTTTGTTTGAAATTCCTTAGGAGCATTTTTTTGAGATAATGAGCTCGGTGTGATACAGTGGATCTTTCTCTGTTGAACAAGGTCCTTCTCATCCTTACTTGCCATCCAGGTAAAGTATTGCTTTTAGTCCCTTCTCAGCGAGGTAGGTTCTCCCCACATCCTAGAACACAGAAGGGATGAACGACAGGATGAGCAGTTGGCTCTCACTCCTTCCCCAGAAGAGGCAGAGCTGTCTAGTCTCCCAAAACAATTCACTCCGCATCCCTCTGTTGATTTTTTTGCTTCTTTTTAAAGTTTGTCTGTCTTTATCCTACAGAGTGCAGGAAGGACTTGCTAATTTTTATTCAGTGGCATGATAGTTCAGCTAGATGAGCCAACACATCTGCCTAGTACTGTGTCTTGTAACTCAGATCTTTGTACCATACTGCTGAGAGTAGACATGATCTACATCCTTACAACACATCACAGGAGGTACTTAGATATCTAATCCTCATTAGTCTCACTAAGATTTATTGCTTAAGGCCTCAACTGCATGCAGACATTTCCAGTCGTGATCCTGCAGCAAAAAGGCTAAGAAGGTCTTCATCAGTGAATTAGCTGAGGGTAGAATTGGTTACAAAATATGACTAATTAATTAATAGGAAAATTTATGCAAGGTGTCAGAAAATGGAAAATTTGTACCTACTCTTCTTAATTCCAATATTCAAGCTAATAAATTTTTCAACATTTTCCTCTGAGTTATTGCATAACATGGATTACCTGCATAACATTAATTACCTCATAAATTCAGAGTAATTAACAGTCCTAATTTTTGCTCATGCTATGAAAATAAGTGAGGTAATCAAAATGACTTTGTTTAAATAAGGGGAAGTATTTTGCAGTACAGAAGTGCTCATCATTTGTGAAATGAGATCCTCTATTTGAAAAGTTCTTCAGAATTTAGTTAAGTTACGAATTGCATCAAGTTTGCGGTTATTATCCTGCTTTTTTATCTAATTATGCTTTATCTTTCAGCAAACTGCCTTTCAATACCTTTTTTTGTACTGAAAAAAGCCCTCCAGAAATCAAAGCAGCTTATCTACATCACTGTGGCTTATGCACTTATCTTCATCTTACAGAAACGTGTGACGTGCTCCCTGTCCCATTGTGAATGACAATTGGATGTTTATATTTCCAGTCCATAACCGATGGATTAAATGTACCTAAATCTTTTGCTGTCTCTGATATTTGAGATGTGTACAGTAATAACGTGTGACCATACTAACTTAAATATAAGTTAACTACTGACGTAGTCATGCACATAATCATAAATATTGATCACAATTAGTAGCTTAGTTTCTTACTATCTTTCAATTAGAATCTTTAAAATGTCTGAAATACGCATTTGAATATTTACATTCCATGTAATGAAGTCAATATATTTTGTGCAAATTCATCCCTTTTTAGATTTTGCCTAATGTATACATTCAAGAATGAAGTTATAATCTTGAATATGCATCCTGTTGACTTGCAACTGGATGATGCATGTGGGCAGCCCAACTTTGTTCTATGATATGATATGTAAGGCCCACTTTTGAAGTAAGCATCTTGAAAAAAATTGCCTTTCTATATTGCATGAGATTTAAAATAAATTAATATATTATAAAATAATCTTTTAAATTTAATCCCATGCAATGGACTGTGATATATCTATCTAAATCTGAATTTCATATACAACAGAAATTCCCATTGTTGCTTTGCCTTTACAAGTGAAACTGTGGTCAGATAAAGACAACTGAATTTCAGTTTTTAGTAGAGGCTTGTTTTTACGCTATTTGGGGGGAAGTGTGTGTGTGGGTTATTTATTTTTGTGGTAGTTTGAACAGAATAATGTGAGGGAGCACATAATGGTTGCTATTACATTTGCAGAACAAGTTCCCTGTCCAAAATATTACTGCTGAGAAGCTATTGAAAAAATAAATTTTCAAAACCACAAATAGTTAATAGTGTATTTTGTATTCCAGGTATAATTGAGATAGCTGAATAACAATGCACACTACAATTCAGTGAGAATGTCTCTTATAAACCACATCAATAATGTAACAACTAATATTGTAATTTTAAAGGAGAGTGGATTTTTGACTGGCATAGGTCCTGCAAGTAGTATGTGTGGGTATGCAGTGCATTACTAAGTGTTTGAAAAAAGTTTATTAATCTGTAATATCTTCAGAAAGACTTGTTTATTTTAATTTTTTTTTTTTTTTGCGTTCTACTACTAAGATGGTAGACTGAGGTGACTTGAAGGATTTTTTCAAACAATGTATATTAATTTGACAAAAAGAAAACTGTATATGTAAAGCTTTATACTTACTTGCAGCCTATAATAATGTTCCTTCAGAGATCTGAATGAGATAACACCCTGAGGGACAACTTATAACAAACTAGATATTTCTTTTTTCTTTCCTCCCACCTCCCCCAATATCATTGCCTACAAATGAAAAATAGAAAATACATGTGTGTTAAGGAACTATTTGATTTGTCCTGGATAAAGATGCATCATGAATGATTTAAATTATATGAGAATACATTTTTGGTTTCCATTTTCTGCTTGTAAAGAGCTGCTGTTCCATTGCCAGGAGTCCATATGTAGTTCTCGATGAATCATTTCACAATATTAAATTAATTTTAAATTAAAACAGCTGGGTAGTGTTAGGTTCATTGAAAGTCATGACAGGTGCTTGTTTTTTAACTTAATCACAGTTTCTATGGGACTTGAGAGATTTTACTGAGTTATTTTTGCTGTGGTGTTTGGTATTTTTGGGGGGGCTGGTGTTTTTTATTACTTTTGACACGCATGTCACCACTGATGTAAATCCCATCATTTACACAGAATTGTAGAATCACGGAATCACAGAAACATAGGGTTGGAAGGGACCTCTGGAGATCAT
>VXBO01008407.1:109311-136249 GCA_013400135.1 Rhinoptilus africanus
AAACTTGCTGAGGGTGCGCTCTATCTCCTCTTCCAGGTCATTGATGAATATAGATGAATATAGATGAATATATATGAATATATATGTGAATATATACATAATGGCTCCTAGCCTGGTGACATTTTGGAACGAAGTTCTTTGATGAAATTTGCCTGAATCTTTATGGTAACAATTCAGGAACAGCTGGATGTGTTCCAGAGAACTCAGTGTGAATGTCTTTTTTAGGTAGGATGCTAAGTGCTGCACACATGCCCGTAATCCATTTATGTCAATTATGGGCAGAAAATATATTGCACCCTTTCCTTTACAGTTTTGGGGTTGGCCTTTTTTAGGGGTGTTTTGGGGTTTTTGGGGGAGCGGTTGTTTGTGGGTTTGCTTTTTAAAATTTTTTTATAACAATATAAAAATGCTATTTGATATTTTATCATAATTTGCTGTGTAAATTTTATTTTTTTTAGTCAAAACTGAAGAGGAATTAAGTTATTCCTTTAAGAAGAATTTGTGGATTGCCTTACACTGTAGGAATCCTCATGCATATGAAAATTATTATAAACCTATTCCTAGAATAAGATTGACTCAGTACATGAATTTTTATTAATCTGAACATACGATTAGTTCAGAAGGAATAGCAGATACTGCATTTCAAGATGTAATTATGAATTATTAAAAACAATGAGATGTTTGCAATTTTATTGGTACTGTCAAAGAAATTTTGGGTTTTTTTAACATTGGGTATTTTGGATAATTTCATGTGTTGGAGGAGGTGTACAAAATATACCAGAAATTTTAATATCCCTTAGTTTCAGATTTCTTAATCTAAGATTCTTTTGCCTTTCTTATTAATATCTCGTGCTTAATATCACCTTGGAATATATACACATAACACTACATATCAGAAATGCTCTGGCTCTACGATTTTTCAGATTGCTGGTCGGCAGGAACAAATCAAAAGTAATTAACTGTTAATTTAGAAGGAAAAAACTAAGCATTGGATATTGCATACTGAAAAAAGAAAACATTTGGAATGAAATCATAGACACTGACAATCCAAATTCTTAATATTTGACTCAATTAGTCCTGATAAGATCTAAAGCTTGTGCACCATTATCTTTAATGCTGTACCAGCTAGGCCTCTTGCTTACGGCACTTCAAGCAGAGTAGAGATGGAATATGCAGTTCCTGCTCCTTTCTCTTAAAGATGCCGTGTCACTGAGTTGGATGTGGTAGTGCTCTGATTAAAAACTAACATAAAATTCTAATCTTGACACGTCTTCAATATATCTGGTCACTTTCCAGGTAATAAATTGTACTATTTTATATTCTTTGAACCACTAGAGAAACCAACATAGTTAGAAATACAATACTCTGACTTGTTTTTCATATGGAAAACTTCCAAAGGCCATACCATTTTCTCTATGTAATAAAAGCTCTGTGCTTCATAAATTAAAGCTTTCTACCCAAATCCCAGGCTCAGAGCCTCAGCATCACTTCTCTGCCAGCTTCACAGGAAAAGAAAAATTGTATTTTCCCACTCACAAGCGTCTAACTTCCCCTGTTTCCTCCCTTGCAACCTACAGCTGTATTGCCCACCCCAAATATTACAAAGCCATTGCATAATTTTCCTGGAGTGATTTACAGGTGTCTTGTGTTTAAGTGCTAGCCTTCAGGTAGAGATGCAAATTGTCGTTACATCTTCTCTGGAGGCAATCTGGATCTTTCTCACAGACAAGAATAATTCATTGTTCCCCTTAATTGCGGAAAAGCCAGTCAAACCACTCCAAAATGCTGATCACAGAATATCAATAGCGGCTCACAATAGGACCATAGGTTGAGATTCTGGAGGAAGCTTAAGGCTGTAAAGTAGCAGCTTTTTGTTAGAATAAATGTGGCAATTCACATTTCTTGGAGCTATTTTGTCAATTGAATATAGACAGGGACAAATTTTATTTTAAATGTTTTCTGCACATCCACACAAGCTAATAGGAAATATCATTTTAAAGAAAGCAAAGATTTTTATTTTCACTGTAGCTTAAGTGGGAAATGGTATTCAAGTGACATTAGACTGAGATTTCAAATTTTCTCATGTTGTTTTAGGAGTGGCGAAAACTCTTTTTTGGGGGGTGACAGGAGGTGGAAATATTGGAAGAAAAAATGAAAGATTCAAAATTACAAGTGCTACATATATAAGTATGTCACCAGAATATGAGAGGCCCAGATGTGTCGATTTGAGATAAATGGAGCTGGAAGTTACCTCACAACTGTGTTTAATTCCTTTCTCCTAAACTAGGTTCTACTATACCTCGCTCACGGGGAAACTGTCTGACAAAAATTTTGTCTAAATTTTTTATAAAGCAATGACACATCTGCAGGTTCCTTAAAGTGCTTAAATAGTGTCATGTTTAGCCTTCTTTTTTCTCCCCAAATGGATCTTAAATGCATTTTTATTCAGTTTACATTTCTTATCCTATGGATGTGAAGAATAATTATTTCCATTTTCTTTCTATCAATTTCATATGTATTTGTTTGTTATGTTTATCCCTGAACTACATAGCAATGAGTCTTTCCATCTTTTCTCTTTGTTATATTTTCTAGACTTGTAATTACTTTTAAGGTACTTCCATAGTCATCCTCATCTTTTGCATTAACACTTTGTTTTGCCTGGCCCAGGGTGAGGGGCCTGAATGTGCCTTCACTGATATACTGAGTTTTCTGGGGCAGATCTTTTTAATCTCTCTTAATCTTTCTTAGTCTGAGTAAATAAATAATTATTTAGAAAGATCTCAGGCTGAATACTTGAAAGTACACCCAACAACTATTAAGAACATTTTCCTCCAAGTTTCTTAAAGACTGCTGTATTAGTGGTGAGCTTTAAGTCTGTATATATATTTGTTTTCTTTGATGATTTTCCATTTCATTGAAAAATTACAAAGTCTTCTTCTTCATGCAATAATTTGCACACAGTGGTCTCTGTCATGTTATTATTAAAAGTAAAAATGTAATGTAAATCTGATTTCCAAGTGTTGGGATTAAAAGTAATGCCTAGCAATCAAGATGATGATTAATAATACAACCAAAACTCTTTCACTACTTTCTTGAAAAGTGGTTTTCATTAGATTTCTTGAACTATTTATTACACAAGATTTTGAAATACAGCCCTGAAACTATTTCCTATTTTTATTTTTCTGATCTGTACATAAGAAGAGTTTTAATAGATGCAAACATCTAGCTGTCATTCACATCTGCCATTTTTAGTGTTTAAGCAGAGAGATAGAGAATAGAATTTACTATTTTGGGGTAATGATTAATCTAAAAGACACTTAAAGTTCTTCAAATCATCAAGGAGTGACATTTATCTAAGCAAAGATGAATACATCACACAATATACTCTGTGCAAGAAGGTGTAATGACTGTCACTTTTTAGTAAGATGACCAGACATATATTTCCCTTGCTTCTCCCAGACCCTTGCTTCTCCCAGAAAGAAAATTCTTCTGTGTCTTTTATCACCACTAGTCTTTAATAAAGTGAAACAGATACATAAATATTTCAACATTAAATTAACTAGTACATGAGCATTGCAATGATTCTGCTGAACTTGTTAGTTTGCTATAAATTCACATCAGGTCATATTATAAATGAAATGTATATAATCATTTTTGTATAACGGTTCTTTATTAGTAGTCTTTTGGGCTTCCTGCGATTATCAATAGACTAGATCTTGATGATTACCTTAAGTGACAGAGCACCACAGATTTATGAGCACTAACCGTCTCTGTGATTACTTTCACATACCTTAACATGTTCTGATAATCTAGCATTTCCTGTTACTGTCTTGCACTATCTGCTACCTGCCACTCTTTGTGTCCTTCAGAAAAAATTCTAGAAACTGAGATTAAATATCTAGCAATATTGCTATGGTAATTTAATAAGCAAAAATGAGCATTAATACGGACTGTACCATTCTGAAATAAGAATATTTTAGATGCAATATCTATCCATTGAGATCTGATTTTATCACAGTTCTTAACCTGCAATATTTACTGCGATGAATATAAAGTTAAATCTATAAAATTAGTGCTTGGAGATAGAAAATATCATATTTCTAAGTATATAGGAAATTCACATCCTATATTTTTTTTTACTAAGTAATAAATTTTTAAAAAATATTTTTCAGGAGAGAATTTTAAAAATAATGTTATTATTACCATTATTTTCAAGTGTCCATTTTGCCTAGAGTACATAGTCACTTCCAAAACCAGACATGAATCACATCATATCAAGAAGGATACTTACAGGTATCATGGGTACACTCAAGCAGTTGCAATACATCCATAGACTATACTCAAGAAAACCCTTTAAGTCTGAAAAACAATAGTTCCAGTTCTTTTTTTAGTACAGTTTGAGGATAAAAGATTTCCCTTTTTTAAGAAAATATATTTTCTCTATTCCACTTACCTTGCCTGGTATATACACACAAACGCATACACATGCAAACAACAGTATAATAGTAAATACATTCAAAATTATACTTTAAGAACTAAAGTTATAATATGGGGAATATGTTACCCTCTGTAGAGCTTTCAGGGTTTAATTTATAGAAGAAAAATGAAAAAAAAAAAAGGAAGTATAGTATATAGATCTTGTCAGATATTGGTAATTCAGTGTGTATCAGCCTCAAGGACAAAGACAAAGAAATGCAGAAAGCTGGAGAGGGCTTGTTCTAAAAAGACAGCCCTGGTAAGTTAATGTAGCTTTAAAAAATATGGAGGCTTATTTCCTCTTTTTCTTCTAGAACTCAAAAATTAAGAACTTTCATTGGGACACGTTTGAAATAAAAATTATCTTCAGGAAAAAGCTAGAAGAATGTAAGTTTTTCTCAAAATATAGGAAAATTCAGTAAGTTCATAGAATCATATAATGGTTAGAGTTAGAAAGGATCTTAAAGGTCATCTCGTTCTAACCGTCTTGCCATGGCCAGGGATGCCTTCAACTAGACCAGGTTACTCAAAGCCCCATACAACTTGGCCTTGAACACTTCCAGGAAGGGAGCAGTAACAACTTCCCTGGGACACCTGTTCCAGTGTCTCACCATCCCAGGGTATGGTTGGCTTTCTGGACTGTAAGCACACATTGCTGGGTCATGTTGAGCTTCTCATTAACCAGCACTGCTGAGTCCTTCTCCTCAGGGCTGCTCTCAATCCATTCTCCACCAAGCCTGTATTTGTGCTTGGGATATCTGTGACCCAGGTGCAGGACCTTGCACTTAACCTGGTTGAACTTCATGAGGTTCTCATGGGCCCAACTTTCAAGCCTGTCCAGGTCCCTCTGGATGCCATCCCTTCCCTTCAGCAGGTCAATTGCTCCACAGAGCTTGATGTCATTGGCAAACTTGCTGAGGATGCACACAATACCATTGTCCATGTCACCAACAAAGATGTTAAAAAGCACTGGTCCCAGTAGTGACCCCTGAGGAATGCCACTGCTCAGTGGTTTCCACTTGGACATCGAGCTGTTGACCGAAACTCTTTGAGTGCAACCATCCATTCAATTCCCTGTTCACTGAGTGGTCCAACCATCAAATCCATGTATTTCCAGTTTAGAGATCAGGATATTGTGTGGGACAGTGTCAAATGCTTTGTACAAGTCCAGGTAGAAAACTTCAGTTGCTCTTCCCTTATCCACCAATACTGTGACCCTGTCACAGGAGGCCACCAAATTTGTCAGACATGATTTGGCCTTAGTGAAGCCATATTGGCTGTCACCAATCCACTCCTTATTTTCCATATGCCTTAACAGAATTTCCAGAACGATCTGCTCCATGATTTTGCAGGACACAGAGGTAAGACTGACTGGCTTGTAGTGCCCTGAATAGTTGATCATCTTTGTTTGATTGCATGTTTGCAGTCAGCCAGTCATACCCATCTGAGACAGTATAACATTTCTAAATAATACAGGAAGTCTAAGCAAGTAGGGACTTACTAAAAGATAGTACATAATAACTCTGTCTGTTATTTCACCCCATTTGGTTCTTTATTTTTTAATATGTGGAAGTTCTTTAATTTATTTTAAATTTTCCTGCTTTGTCTCATCTGAATAATTGTTGGTTATCAAGTTACTAACCAGTCACCTATAATCACTATCCATCCCTTAAATAACCATACTGTGAAGAATCTTTAGATCCTTGAAGGTCCCTGACCCAGCAGTTTCTGTCAGAGATATTTTATTTCCCATTAGAGCAACTTGCAAGCTTTTTTTGATTCTAAGGAAGGGATAAAATCTCTGCTGCTGTTTTTTTCACTGGTTTGTTTTGCATTCATAGCACAGTTATCGTCACAACTGTGGCTCCCCAGAACTGTCATGCAATACATAAACACATGTACGAGTTTTTGAAGCTTTTAGGAAGAAAGGACATCCATCACTGCCAAAATATTTCATGAAATCTACTTGTGATTGCCCTTTCCCTATGAGATCTCCAGGAGCAGGCAGGCAAAGAGATCGGTATGTTGTGCTGGAGGACAAAATTTAGACATCCTTCTTAATGGTCTGGATGACTATTTGTCGATGTTTCAGCTGGGGTAGAATTANAATTTTCCTGCTTTGTCTCATCTGAATAATTGTTGGTTATCAAGTTACTAACCAGTCACCTATAATCACTATCCATCCCTTAAATAACCATACTGTGAAGAATCTTTAGATCCTTGAAGGTCCCTGACCCAGCAGTTTCTGTCAGAGATATTTTATTTCCCATTAGAGCAACTTGCAAGCTTTTTTTGATTCTAAGGAAGGGATAAAATCTCTGCTGCTGTTTTTTTCACTGGTTTGTTTTGCATTCATAGCACAGTTAGAGAACTGTCATGCAATACATAAACACATGTACGAGTTTTTGAAGCTTTTAGGAAGAAAGGACATCCATCACTGCCAAAATATTTCATGAAATCTACTTGTGATTGCCCTTTCCCTATGAGATCTCCAGGAGCAGGCAGGCAAAGAGATCGGTATGTTGTGCTGGAGGACAAAATTTAGACATCCTTCTTAATGGTCTGGATGACTATTTGTCGATGTTTCAGCTGGGGTAGAATTAATTTTCTTTCTAGTATCTGGTATAGTACGGTGTTTCGGATTTGCAATGAGAATAATGTTGATAACACACTAATGTTTTAGTTGTTGCTGAGCAGTGCTTACCCAAGTCAAAGACTTTTAGGTTCTCACGCTGCCCTGCCAGTGAGGAGACTGGGGTTGCACAAGAAGCTGGGAGGGGACACAGCCAGGATAGCTGACTCAAACTGGTCAAAGGGACCATATGACATCTTACTCAGCACATAAATCTGAGTTGGCCAGAGGGGATGGTGGCCGCTCCTCTGGGATTGGCTGGGCATCAGTCAGGAAGTGGTGAGCAATTGCATTGTGCATCCCTTGTTTTGCATATTCTTTTACCATTATTATTATCTTCCCTTCCTCTTCTGTCCTATTAAAGTGTCTTTATCTCAGCCCATGAGTTTTACCTTTTTTCTGACTCTCTCCCCCATCCCACTGCAGGGGATGAGCAAATGGCTGTGTGGTATTTAGCTGTTTACCAGGTTAAACCACAATACTAGTATAAAAATTGAGCCATGAACTTCCTACAGTCAATGCTAAGAAAATGGCACCTCCATAAAAAGCACCACTTCCTAAAATGAACTTTTAAAACAATTAGTTTAGTTGTCCTGATGGAAATTAATACGGATTTAGAACATTTTTATTTTTTTTTTAATTTTGAAGCTTGGTAAGATGAATGTCTTCTTCACTGTAATAATACCAGTAACACAGTAGTTTACCAAATAAACAGCAGAATTACGACAGAATAGTTTTAAATCACTAATTATTTTTAATAATGTGGTAAATTTCAACTTTTTTTTCACGTTATTTTATATTGTACTGTCCCTGGATCTTCTGGATCTTCTTTCGCATTTTTTTAAGAGTAAGGGGTAGTTACTCTTATTGTTATTAAGATATATAATAGGTATATGTTTGATACATAATTTATAATAGATCCCCTTATCGTTATTGTGTCTTTTCTCAATCCCTAAACTGTACCAGTTGGATATATTCTTATAAATTTCTTTGTAGTTTAAACTGCAAAATATGGACCAAATCAGTAAAGCACTGTTTTAGATGAGTCATAGAAACTTAGGTAGTGGTAGAAACATATATTTATATATTTATATATATATGTTCACAAACTTCTAACTTAGAAAGTTAGAAGTTTGTGAAAATTGTAATACCAAAAAACCTAGTGATTTGTTTATTTATTTTAGGCTATTTCTTTCTCCTACAGTGCAGAACCATTGTACTGGAAGGTATTACACCTTTTTTTTTTTGCTGATCTTTGTCACTCAACAACTTCAAGTTGATACACGTTTATTCTTACAGTTTGCATTGTCTTTTCTATGGGAGCGTCAACATCCAAAATTGTAATTACAGGTCTTACCATCTTGCAGAATATTATATTAATTTATCCTCCGATAGCACTAGATTAACACTTTAATATTCAGAATCTCTGTAAATTGTACATTTTCCAGTGTTCCTTGAGAGAGTACTCAGAGTCATCTTATTCATCAGTCATCTCTGAAAAATTGTGATATTTATACTTAAATCTTCTACTGAATGAAATACATATACTGTAAACTGCACAGAATTCATCAACATCATATTAATTATATCAGTAAGAACTGATGTAAAACCAAAATTCTCATCCAATTTTCTTTTAGTAATGATCTTGAAAAAAGCATCTCATGAAGAAATACCCCATGCAAGATTACAATTATGCTGTGTAAATAAGCCATTCTGTCTTAAACCTATCTATCTGCCTCATATGAACCCTTTGTTTCCCTGGCTAATAAAAAATTCACTATAAGATTGAAGAATATGTCCAGCTATCTTATGCAAAAGATAATGATTCCAAACATTTCTAGGTATTACCAAATGTCAAATATATATTCTGGACATCTCTGAATCAGTTTTTTCCTCCAATGTTCTCAAAATAGAATAATAGAAAAAGGGAATAAAGCAGCTGCTAGCCCTAACATTTCCAATTCTTAATGCCTTAATATTAATTCTTGCAATAAACTGATAGTTTGTATTTTTAATTCTGCAAAACTGGGCAACTATATTGACTTGGAGATCACTAAAATTTGGCCTACTGCTTTATAATTTTTAATTAATTTTCTATGCAAGCAATCTGTTTTCTAACAATGGACAAGAAAAAATGTGGAAAAATATTTCCTTTTGTTGGATTCCTTTTTTATGACTTTTTTCACTTGTTTGTGTGTTATTTTATAAAATCAATTAATCCCTGTAAAAAATTAATAGGCCCTCATCCTTAAAGACCATGTGGAGACATCATATCTTAGAAAAAAGACTCTGAAAAACATTGCTGTAGAGATATGATAAACTCATAGCAAATGTATTCCTCTTTTAGGTGTAGCTTACACTTTGAGCTATTTTCTTTACTTAACCCATGGCAACCACTAGTAGTAAAAATATTTTTAAAACTGGGAAGAGTTTTGAACACACAGATATACACTTAAACTTTGTAAAGGAAAAAAAAAAAAAAAAGATAAGTACCTTATCTCCAGGCTGTTGTAGGACATTTTTCAAGGAATACAGCAAAGAGAACTTTGGCTTAAGACCAGATACATGTTTCTTTTCTTTCTAAACATGAAATAAAACTGTTCTAGACTGAAATAAGATTTACCTTACAAAAAGGTGCAGTTGTACAAAATTTGCACTGTATTACTTTTTAAAAAAAGGAAATTTATTATTTATTTGAACAGATTATATTTATTTTAAAGACTTCTAATTTATTTTAATAGTCCAGCCAAAGTTAAAAAATTAATCTTGTAATTATATTTATAGCTCAAGTACTTTTAAAAAACCTTTGATATTTGCTGAGAGTGTCATAAACACAGCTTTCATTGCAAATACACATAATTTGGATTGCAAAAAAACCTAGGAAGTGAATTACATTTCCAGCATATAAAATGCCAGCAACACAAAAAACAACAAAAAATTACCACACACAGGCACCAATTTCACAGATAAAATTGTGGTCATCTTCAGGAAAAAACTACTCACCATACATACATGCATTTGCTTAATCTGATGTAAAGGGATAAATTTTTTTGATCCACCAGAGAANCAAATACACATAATTTGGATTGCAAAAAAAGCTAGGAAGTGAATTAGATTTCCAGCATATAAAATGCCAGCAACACAAAAAACAACAAAAAATTACCACACACAGGCACCAATTTCACAGATAAAATTGTGGTCATCTTCAGGAAAAAACTACTCACCATACATATATGCATTTGCTTAATCTGATGTAAAGGGATAAATTTTTTTGATCCACCAGAGGAAAGAGAAGATCAGCTAAATACGAACTGGTCTGGTAGAAATACTTTCACCTGAAAATCTTTAATTACTCAACAGGTTTACAAAACTGTCAAAATCAACAAACATCAGCATTAAGAGATTATATCATTCATCATAAAAAAACCCATAATATTCTTTGCTTTCGTCAATCATATAACCCAAGAGACCATAAAGGCCAGGTGCTGGGGAGCCAATGGGCACACTAGCACATTTCATGAAGGACAGTTGCTTTCAACTCTTTCTGGTCTGTTCTGTATTCTGACTGCCCATCTACAGTTGGAGGTCTTTACGCGTGCTCCTGGAGCACATGTTCTCATTCACTTACACACATACAGACACGCATGCATATATATATATATGTACATAAGAGGTACTGTTAAGTAGCCTTTAGACTCATCTTTTTTGCTTTACAAAGACAACTCCTTTTTTCAAAGTTCAATTCCCTTCATTTTTTATGCTGCAGTTTCTTTTAGCAACAGTGAGTGACAGAAGCACTGGAACAGGCTGCCCAGAGAGGTTGTGGAGTCTCCTTCACTGGAGACATTCAAAACCTGCCTGGACGCGTTCCTGGGTGATGTGCTCTAGGTGACCCTGCTCTGGCAGGGGGGTTGGACTAGATGATCTTTCGAGGTCCCTTCCAACCCTATGATTCTATGATTCTATGATTCTATGAACAGTTTTTCATTTTTCATATCTATATGTTTATGTAACCTAACAAAGGTTACGTGTTCTGGGATTCCCCAGAATGACAAGCAAATATCAGTCTCCTCTTTGTTTATAAAGGTGTCATGGTTTAGGCTGGGCTGGCTACTGATGGGACTACAAACTTGCCAAGGCAGAAAAAAAATGTCTTTTTTTTCCTGAAATAAAAATTGAATGTTCCTGAAAATTCTTCCATCAGACACTTTCTACAACAGCTGGTGAAAATTCAAAGGTAGGTAAATCTGACTGTGAATAAGCCTTGGAGTAAAACAAATAAACGTTATATTCTGTCTATAACTCTCCAGACAGATACCAGGGCATTCGGGGAAAATGTGGCATCTATGAAGTGCTCCTTGCATTTTATAACCCTTTGAACGCTGGAAGGCTTATAATAGTCTTCCTTACAGATAGATCACATATCTGTAACAGCAGACAACAGCAGTCTGTTGGCATTAGTAATCCAGATCCATCTGAAAAGAGTAAACTTGACCTCAGGAGGAATATATCACAACACAACTAACATTTGAATATGAGTGTACAACAGCTCCAGGGAGAAAAATTCTCAGAAAGATTTGCTCTCAAGAAGACTTCAGAGGCTTCACTGGATCCTGAAAATGAATAAGCAGAAGACAAAGTTCTAACTTACAGTTGTGTTTCCTCAAGAGTATTTTTAGCAAAAGTTGCTGTATCTGCCAGCCTTCCTTGTTCATTTTACGGGTGTATTAATATCCAGTATATAACAATTACGTCTTCTTGGATTTTCTCTCAATATAGAGACAGAGTCAATGCTGAAATGAGTTTCTTCTCTCTGTTCCATATTTGCTACTTCTGAATTATTTATTTTTCAATATCTATTCTGAGGAAAACAAATTATTCCGGGNGCAGTAGTGTTTAAAATTTTAACATTAAAAATGTTTAAAATTTGTCGCTGTGTTCTTGATTCAGTTTTAACTGCAAGAGCTAAATTCTGGTTCAGAATTTACAAGCATGAGAGCATTCAACAAATGTCTGCACAAGTCTGCATGAGTGAAAAATGTAACCTCGTCTGTCTCTTAAAAGTAGAATGCTGTGATCAAAACTTTAATCATGACTGATCCCTAGTCAAAGCAGACTGAATGTGACTCAGACCTGTCTGGTTATGTCTTTGTGGTATTTGATCTATATTTCTTCATTTCAGCTAGAACAGACACTGAAATTTTCCTTTGAAAGTAGTTTGGCTCCTAGCTACCCTTTTATTTATTTATTTATTTGATCACTTGTAATAATCTAGAGCATAAATATTCACAGAATTGGCAAAAATTAAACAAATTTAAATAATTAAAAAGTAAATTTCCAAAGGCTTAAATGATATATTCATATCTAAATATTCTATGCCTACCACTTTCTCCATTCATGCCCTAAAATACCTAGAAAAATCAGTGGGTTTTTTTCACACTACTGTTATTGAGAGTTATCTTTTTAACTATTTTCACCACAATATTTCCAGAGTGTATAATCACCTACTATTTAAACAATAATATTTTAGTTTATATTTTATACTATTTTTCTTAGTAGGTGATCTATTTTAAACTTTTAAATTCCTATCATAAAGGGAACACTTTTTTGCTACTGAGATATAAATATATTTTTCAGATTTTCAAGTATGCTATGACCCGCTTTTTATCATCTGCCATAAAAGAAAGTTGATTTGTACTATTTCAGAAAGAACTGAGTGATCATATACTATAAAAAAATCTGGTTAGAACATTGCTTTCTGGTTTGATTTCTGAATACCTTTGATCATAAGGTTTCTACTCTTTTCCTTAGAAAAAGGTCAAATTGACTGCTTTGACAATTCAAACAATTACATAGCTATTATGTTTCTATTCTATGTGACAAACATTACTTCTCAGGTTTGAGTGGAGCTGTCATACTTTATAATTCTAATCTTTGTTAAATATTTTACACTTCTGCTTTTGCAAAATTATTGTTTCAGTAGCCATGTACTTCATTAATGGCTATACTTATATTTCTTCAAAGGTTTCTGAAATGATTGTCAGCAAAGAACTGTATGCCATTGTTGCCCATCTCCAAAGTCAGAACACTGTTCTGCATTTATTTTGCCAAAATGTGTCTCTTCGTGTCAATACATTTATTCCTGTCACAACTTCCCATCCAATTTAACTATAGAAACAATGATGTATTTGGATAGGTCTAAGGCAGAATTTTTCTATTGTCTGCCTGTGAAGTCTCCACTATAGTGGGGTTGACAGTGTACTTCTGTTATTCATGAAGTTCTGAAGATAATTTAATTTTTTTAATTTCAGGATTTAAATACTTAGGCTATATAAGAGGCCTCAGTGAGGTAGCATTACGAGTCGTTGTAATGTTATGACAAAGGACTACTCAAGTTTATTCTGTATTTTGTTCAAAAAACTACGGCGTGAATAGTATCTTTTCTTCTTATATGGGCAATTTATAATAAGAATTCATATTCCACATAAATCTCTTCTTACATAATCCAAACTTGTTTCTATTCATCTGGCTGGTCGATTTGTTCTGCGATACCATCTGGGAACTTGTCATTTCAGATCACGACTTGTTTTTTAAATGTTGCATACACAAATTACAAATAGCACCCTATAATGCCTTAAATTATTGCTAACATATTCTAGTCCCTTAACATAGTTATTAAGATAGTGATTTGCAGTTCCTGGTGTTTTTTTCAAATTGATTCTCACTCCATTTTACTCAAGTGTATATTACAGAAATGTGCTTCTGAGAATTCAGTCATTACTCACTGACACTTTCTTTGTGGCCATACTAGAAAACATCTTGTCTTTTTTTAAGGGCATAGCTGTATATTTTTGTATTTCAGAAATAGATTTATTTTTTTAATACCATGTCCTAAAAAAAAAAAAAAAAAGACTGTGCTTAACTTTAAAATACTATTTTCTTACACTCCATGAGAATTTTATCAGAATAAACTTTAAAACCAACTTTGGTGAAAAAAGAGAATCTATCTTTAAGCTTTCAGAAATAGTATCATCAGTAAAAACTGCAAATCATAGCCTTCATTTTTTCTTGATGTGTATTTGGTATCTGACATCACTGATAATGAAATGTCACCAATTAAGATCTTTTTCCTGATTTACGGTATTATAAAGTTCAGGGTATATGAAGCCATTCTCAATTAATGGTGTATCAATTACCTATTATAATTCTATGCTTTGTGTATTTTCAACCCTATCTTTTCAACAGTTTTAAAGATTGGAGAACTATGAGCCAGCAATGCTGCAGGAGTTTAATTTTCATCTTCATCTTGCTAAACAAAAATAAATAAATGTATATATATATCGGTCTGTCCTTCAAAATATGTATGGAGGATTGAAAACTGATGAAAATAAGCAATGTGGAGTTCTTATCACATAATTCTTGCTCTTTGACAGATCAGGTTTCTCTGTTTGATGGCCAAAAATAATGCTGTGAAGAGTGTGATCAGTAAGGTTTCCAGTAAATAGATTTAGAAGAAGCTGTGAAAAATGAAAACACAAAACAGAGTTCTCAAAAGAAAACTTAGGTGCCAAAATTAGATACATTATTCAGTATGCAAAAGCTGATTCTGTTTTGCTTTGCTTTGTTTTTCAATTTAGCTATTTGTTTAAAATGTTGACTAATTTAGAATGGAAAAGAAAATGTATATCTAAGTCCCGCCAAGCTAAAAGACTGTTTCAGTGTTATATTCTAGTGTTGAATTCTGAGAAAAACAAATAGGTTTTGTTGGTAGTAAAATTAAAACTACATAGTTTACTTTCTTAGATACTCCGAGTAACTTTGAATCTGTGTTTGGGGATCGATGCTCTCATAACATCTAAGGTGCAGCTACTTATTAGGATTTTCCTGCTGTTTAGGTATCTGTAATGATCCTCTACTGTGCATATTTTATGGTATTCAAAGTGGTTTGACATAATGCTTAGCCTCTATTTCTGTGAATATCATAAAAAAGATCACTCCATTCTACTCAGGCAACATTTTCATGATACTACAAAATGAAACACATTTCAAAATTTCCATCTTTCTGTCAAACTTGAACAAAACTTTCCATGTTCAAAATTTATTAGAAGAAATAAAGTATAAGTTTATTTTCTTATCAAAACGCCTGAAAATAAAGGTGCTAACAAATGAAAAACAGGGGGCAGGAGGAATGGGAAAAGAAAGAGAGATTTTATTAAAATCACGTGATATAATAAGGACAAAACATGGATTGATTGGTTAAGTGACACTTCATCTGCTAAAATTTAAAGAAAATATTTTCATCATTTCATCATCTTCTTTTAGTTACTCATTCTGTGCATTTTGGAGCCTTCAACGCATAAGGACAAATGCCTTGAATTAAATTATCAGCTTATGTTTGGATGCAATACAGTATTTCAAGTGCTGTCTTATTTTGCAGTAATATAGAAATATTATCTCCTGTTGTTAAAGAAAGGGCTTCTTCCTTGTTCATGGATTTACTACCATACAAAATATTTAAAATATTTTTAAAACACTGCCTGGTGGGGAAAAACCTAATCAAACAAAAAAACCCTACCCCATAAATGCTGGAAGTGTACGCCATTTCCCATGAAAGGTTATGTATCAATCATATATTACTATTCTTTATTGTAGCTCATGATCATTTATTATCCACTATGACTTAAAACATATGAATTATGGCTTATCATTAAATATAAAACAAAATAATTTTTCTTTCTGCCAGTATCAGTTGGTGTAAGTAATTTATAGTTAAGGTGGCAACTAGTGTGAAATCAAACCAAAGTTTTAGAAATAAAGTTATCTTAAGGGATGGAAAATATTTTATTCTGTCATGCTGCAGTTCCAGGATGTTTTTAATCAAGACTGACATATTGCCATGAGTGTTTCAATATCAGTGTATTGGAACTTTTTTGTGCCACTTTTTCTTACATTTCCTAGCATAATACAGAAAAAGAATCTTGGTAATATTTTTAGACCATTTCTCAGCTTCTTCTTTTGCTATTATCACTTTATACTATTAGATTATTTTTAATTAGTGGTGCGAGTTTAGGCATTTCTTTGTCAATTAGCCATTTCTTATCTTAGTTTGAAATACTTTCACAGAATCTCTCAGAATGACATAATCACAGAATGACTGAGTTTGGAAGGGACTTCTGGAGGTCATCTGGTCCGACACCGCTGATCATGCAGGGCCACATAGAGCCAGTTGCCCAGGTTCATGTCCAGGCAGCTTTTGAATAACTACAAGGATGGAGACCTCGTAAACTCCCTGGGCAACCTATGTGGGTGTTGTCACTCTCACGGTAAAAAGTGGTTATTATTATATTTAGATTGAAACTCCTGTATTTTAGTTTGTGCCTCTTGCCTCTCGTACTGACAATGAGCACCACTGAAAAGAGCCTGGACCCATCCTCTTTGCACCTTCCCTTCAGGTATTTATGTACATTGATGAGATCCTCCCCCAAGCCTTCTCTTCTGTAGGCTTCTATAGACTGAAAAGTCCCAGATCAAGGTTGTATCTCCCTTTCACACTGAGCTACATGAACACTTCTAATAGTAGATCTGTGATCAGTTGGCTGTAGTGATTCCATCTTTAATTTCATCAGTATTATTAAATTTTCACAAGTGATACAAAGAGACTTAAATTCATATGGAGTCACTATACATAGTTTTGATCCAAGAAAAGGAGAATTTTTCATCACCTTTCAACAAAATGAGCCAATGCCTCTGCAGTTTCTTCTACTAAGCAGTACTTGCATATAAAAGTTGCTAAAATCAGTAAGTGGAATGTAACATAATCCTACATCTATTAGAAACAAAATGAAATGTGATATGAGCTTCTCATTTAAGACAAGGAATGTAAAGGTAGCTGCTTTGTGCAGCTGATATTGTTGTTTTTTCGTACCTGCCTTTTAATTCTTATAAGTATAAAGAAGTAATTCCAGGGAAAAAAAAAACAAACAAGCAAACATTAAAAGCAAAAAAAAAAAATCTGAATTACTGCTTTTACAAAAGAAGTAAATGACACAATACTTCCTTTTTACTCGTCTTTGGGGATGTAAGGAATGTAGTGAGTAAGAAAATTAGTCTTTCTGATTAAATTAGAATACATCTCACCTTCCAGAAGAGTGTTCTCCCTATGGTACATCTGTAGGTAAAGACAGTGCATTTTCATCAGACCTATTAGTATACTTGGATAAATAGAGAGACTTCAGGTATGAAGTACAAGCAGCAGACTGTGAAACAAGTAGGACGAATGCTGTACCTTATCACCTTTTTCTCTTTCCCCCTACTGACACTCTAGTTCTCAGTATCAGCTGCATTTCCTTTCAGAGATGGCCCAGTGCATACCTAAACATGCCCTAAACCATTCTTTGAGACTTAAAAAGCTTTGAAATCTGCTGCTTCTATTTCAGTTATGAAGAACTCTTTGTGTGTCTGAAAATGTGGCTAATGTTATCATACACACCAGCTAGTGAAAACCTTTAACTCTAGCTACTAGTCTTGTACTGTCAAAAATTTTAGACCATCAAAACCACTCCAAAGCACTAGCATTGTTTCACTATGAAAATAATTTCCTGACACCTACAAAATCACAAAAATCTCATGCTGACGTTTTAACATTTTACATGAAATATTGTTTCATTAAGGCAACAAGAAGTGACTTCACGTATAAAAATGTAACCCTGAAGAATTTTGCCCCCGAAAAGATGTTTCAGCTTTTACCAATTTTACCCTTCCCTCTTCATAACTTCAAGGAAACAGAAATCTATTTCAAGATTACTGCTACTAAAAGGTGGTGAAGGTAGAGTGGAAGTAAATAACTTTTTGTACTGATTCGGGCTGGGATAGAGTTAATTTTCTTCATAGTAGCTCATGTGGTGCTATGTTTTGGGTTTGTGAAGATTTTGCACTGATGTTTTAGTTATTGCTGAGGTGGTCTCTGCTTCTCACACTGTCCCACCAAGGAGTTGGCTGGGATGCACAAGATATTGGGAGGAAACACACCTGGGACAGCTGACCACAGCTGAAGAAAGGGATGTCCCAGACCATATTACTTATTTTGTTTTGCTTGTGTGCTCAGCTTTTGCTTTGCCTATTAAACTGTCTTTATCTCAACCCATGAGTTTTCTCACTTTTATCCTTCGGATTCTGTCTCCCATCCTGCTGTGGAGGAGTGAGCAGCTGTGTGGCGATGAGCTGTCTATCATGGTTAAACTACAGCAGGCTATAAAACCTACAGGGACAGTAAACCAGAATTTTAGTAGATGACCTAAAAACTCAAGGAAAATTTGTACGTTCTGAGCTTCAAGTGAGTAGTGAAGTCAAAACACCTATTTCATCCTCATTGGACACTAAACTTCTTATCAAATTTTTTATCTTCAGGTACTCCAAAAAGATTCTGACCTTTGGTTTTGTACAAGATAGTACATTACCCACTGCAATTCCACATTTAAAATTGTCTTTAATATTTACCATCTTCACAGCATAAAAAGTAAGGGGGTTTATATGATATTATATAAATAATTACATTTATATTGTACACATCTTTGGGAAATGGTGTTTATACAGAGATATTGGATGGATTAATAAATCCTTATGTGTTCGAAATAAAAATGGTTGGGTTCCTGGCCAATATACCCGAGTTTGTCACCTAGCACAATCTGTTCTCTAACACAGATGAGCTCTGTACATCCTCATTTCAATGAGGGTCAAATGATGGTCATGGTACTTACCATGAGTGGCTTTTTCACAGTCTAATAAATTTAATCATTTGGAATCTGTGTATACATATTTCATCCACAAGCTTTTTTTTTTTTTTCCTGTGTTTTATCATCCTTGTGTTTAGAAATTACTATACTTTTGATTGGAATACTGATTCAATATTTAGTTTAGATAATTTTTAATGGTTCACTTCGCTGCTTCTAAGCATATATTTTTTGAACATCAGTCGCAAAAGGAAAAGAAATAAACCAACTTTTTTTTTTTTGATTCAGTACAGGACAAAATCTTATTTTGAAATGTAAAACTTCACCCAACATAGAAGAACATTAATCAGCTAAGAAAAATACTCTTTGACTGATTTGTAACTTTTTTTTCCATATCTTAAGGCACAACTAAATACCTCCTAGTTTTGACGTTTTTTTCTTTCTATTCAAATTTCAACAAGCATTCTTTCCTGAACCTATTAACACCTGCAGGTGTCTCATTACCTTTGAAAAGTGCTTGAAAAAATCAATTTAGAAAGCAGCTTTGGTGATCTTATCACAAGTAATCAATTCTCACTATTTTCCTAAGGTCATTCTCTTTATCAACCTTTTTAAGAAACATCAAATTAATTTGAGAGAGAAGGGTATAAAGATTTTCTAAATGCATTTTTAAAATAATGTATTTTGAGTTGAGCCTTTCACAAAGTTCAAAATGTTATGTCCCATATGAGAAATAGGTTAGTGAAATAAGATTATTTGTTTTCTTTATCCAAAGTGCAAGGAAAAAAGCAAGTAAATCGACAGCACTGATAGATGGAAATAAATTACATTTTTAAAAATTGAATTTTCTCCTTTTAAAATGTGATTTAGCCAAATGTAATACTGTGTTCTGTGTATTTTGACCCATTTTTCCTGCTTTCAAATCTTAACAAGATTTATGTTAAAAAGCTTTATTGACCTTTTTTTTTTTCCCATTTCATAGTATTTTGATCTTACTGTCTACAGTATCATTATGTCACATTTTTTTTAATCATCATATCACTAGGGAGGAAAAGACAGAAGGGTAACATAGTGCTGCTAAAATATGATAATACCATAAGATCTAGAAATTTATTTATAAGCCCCAGTCTGTGTGTTCCCCACCCTTCTCTGTAAGTGAGCTATGAGCTGGATCAGAAATTTAAAAAAAAAAAAAAAAAGAGAAAGGATTATATTTCCCTGAAATGTAATACTTATTTTAGTTTTATGTATCTAGAACTCCTCCTAATTTTTCTTTAGTATACTAGTCTTCTCTTGAACCATGAGTAGAAACAAAAAATAGGATTAATAGTACTCATCTCTTAAATACAGAATTCCATCTGATCTGGCACTTAGAAAGGAAAATGTAATAGCACATATTACATTCAGTACTAGTTCAGACATCCTGAAACTTCCTCCTTTGTTTTCCTATGCTTTTTACTATATTGTAAAGACACGCTTTGCTTTAAATTCATCAGTGCAAAATTTAAAAATTACAGCCAAAGCTGGTAAACATTCCATGAAATCTTAAGGTACCTGTTAGAGAAGACTATCAAAGCATTTCATTTACAAATTCACAGTCATGGTCAGTTAGTATGAATTTGAGACAACTAAGATGTATTTTACATCTTTGGTTTTGAACCAGGTCAAATGAAGAGACAGTTTAAATTAAAATTTGGAGTGATTTTAAAATGAAAATTTCAAATAGATATGTTTTGATCAATATCTAATTTATTTACAGACCCAGTGAATCTCCAATAAAGATGAAACTGGAGACTAATAGTGCTCTTACTTTAGTACTTTCAAGAATTTGTCTCCAACGGTATGTTGGTTTCCCTCATCAAAGTTATTTGTGGGTATCATTAATGAGAGAACACAAATCATAGGGTTATTATTAGACTTTATGTCCACTGCCCAAAACCAGAATTTAAGATGCATCTCTCCTCCCTTTCCTACTTATAATTCTATATGGTCTTATAAGATGATTCTTTGATCTGGAGGTTGCAATTCTTTTTCTATACAACAAGCAGAGGTACACATTAGGTTAAATCTAAATATACCTCAGGTTAAAGCCAAATCTGTTGAGATCCAGAAACTCCAATCCCCAAGGGTCTAACCCAAAAATCTTGCTTTGAGAAGAAAAGAGATTTTGATGAGGAAGCTGTGTTACCAAAAAGAGTCTATGCACTCTGAAGAGGTAAATATTACTTAAGTAATCCTTGTACAGATAACAGGAATGCTAAATTTCATTAGGATAGACAGTGCCCAAGAGGGACCCTGGTTGTATCTTGGCAATTAAAAATTTCACATAATAGGAGGAAATTCAGTACTCTAGCTTTTATTCAGGGCTGTTTATGTTTTTTACATGAAACATCATTGAATAAAAGCTGAATTAATTCTGTGAGTAGGAAACTGTGTTTACAATGCACTACTAAAGGCATTAGAATAGAATAGAGAAATGTAAAACTGAGATAACATGACCATGTTGTTTGCTAGGAGCATAACCTGTAACATCTTGATTATACTTCTGGGTTCTATATCCATTATTGAAATAACTTAATCACAGCTGTTTCAGAGAAGTTTCTGTAATATCAGATTTCTTTGGTGTCTTACTCTTTGTCACATTTTTCCCATCTGGAGGAGCTGTATGTGTAGTTCAGTGTTCTGGTGTTGGTAGGTTTGTTTTCGTTCTTTCTTTTATTAACATAGTATTAAGAGTTTCATGGAAGTAAAGGCAAAGTAGTGCGGCATGTGTTCAAAAGAAAGGAATTTTGCCAAGACTAGTAGTTTGTATAAGAAATGGATTAGTCACTAAAAGGACTTAACTTTCCACTTTCAGAAGTGATTTTTTCTTTCTAGTGACTGATCTGGGCTAGTCCGTTTTTTAAAGCAAGGCCTTGTTCTGCCCCAAAAGGCAAACATTACTTCCCTCTTTCCAAAGTGATTTAGTTTACAATGTGGAGAAGATCAAGGCCTATCTACAAGATTTTGGAGGTTAAGATAACTAACCTTAATTACAAAATTAATGCAAATGAATTATTGTCGTATTTGTTGTCCTTGTATGGAAAAACTGTTTCTGTTTTCAACAAATCTAAGAAAACCAGCAAAACTAGACTAATAAAAGATAAATATACAAATGTGTTATAAAGATAATAAAGTATCAAAAAAGTTATAAAGATAATAAAGTTATAAAGATAATAAAAGTTATAAAGATAATAAAATATCCAAGGCAGCTGTAAATTTTTTATAGCACCAAGGAAAGTATAAGCATAACTCTCAATAAGAAATGTAATACTTTTCAGAGACTCCTTTTTTTCAGGAATGCTTCCTTCCAGGTTTTAGCGTTACTTATCTTGAAGTGACCCTCCAGCTTTTTGTGTCCTGCACCTGAGAGTCTTTCCTGCCATAATATAGGCAGTTAATTGGTTTGACTTTAAATTCGTTGTCAGTAGCATAGACCAGAATCATAGAATTATAGAATGGTTTTGGCTGGAAGTGACTTTAAAGATTATCTAGTCCAACTGCCTCGGCTATGGGCACCTTCTACTAGATTAGGTTGCTCAGAGCCCCGTCCAACCTGGTCTTGAACTTTTGTATACCCAGCTGCTTTTCTAGCATTGAGCACATGCATCCCCTTTTGCCAGGATTATATGAATTCACAGTCTGAAGGGAAAAATGTGGTTGTGCTCCAACTTCTTTCTGCTAAGATAGCTGCAGAGCAGAGCTGGGAGCACAGGAAACAGAGTTATGACTGCCTTTTACTGCAGTCAAGCGTTTTTTCAAACTCATCACTCAGAAGCTGATGGGGGAATGGAGTCTGGAAGAGCCATTTTGCCACCAACGCTGTGCCAGAATAGGCTCAACATAGACCTGAAAAAACCTGGGGGGTGCATGTATCCCTTTGTCATTTACTCTCCTTTTCTTTCTTTCTCTCTCTTAGGGATTTTTTTTTTGCTACTCCTATCAGTATATAAGCCATGGCAACTACCTTTTTTTCTTCCGTCATCTGTTTTGCACAGGCAGAAAGACAGCTATTTGTTTTTCTAGATACAATTCAACTCAGTGCATGGAAAATTTTGAATTATTTGGGACTGTTTTTATCAAGAATTAATCTTTTTTGACAGACTTATTAAGTGGGAGGCCTCTGACCAAAAATATGTCCACACTGATTTCATATACAGCTGAATTAGTCATCATAGCTTCTTTTTATAATTAATGGAAGGAATTAGGCGTTTCTAACAAATGAATCACCTCATGTAACTGTCTAAAATAGGTCAGATGAATCATGTCCTAAAAATGTCTATCTAATCATTGTCTGGAAAGACTAGATAATATTGCTAGATTAGATGTATAAGACTGAGTTAAATTAGATGACTGTTCTTCAAGGATTCTCTGAAATAAAAAACTTTAAGTAAGTATGTGTGACTACATGCTTCTATATCTACCTTTCATCCATAATCCCATGTGAAAATGTCAATTCCCCAAAATTTAGGTTTGTAAAGCAGAAGTCTCTTTCTCATACCATTGACTCATGTGCAAAGTGACACTTCACCCTTCATCACCACCTGTTCTGAACTGGTGATTCAGAAGATAAATCAACTGGCAGTAGAGGCAAGGAAACACGTGTTTAATACCTATTTAAATGCATACACAGTTTGTATATTGAAGCATTGTAACATAAGTACCCTTTACTATATACTACTGCATTAAATTCAGGGTATTCTGCACCATTGTTCCAGGATTAATTTAGTGTACTATGTTTTATGCATGTAGAAAGATATATATTTACAAAAATGGAGTAAAATATGCTTCCAAAGAATGCTTCTAAATTTACTGGTCATAAAAAGTGCATTTTTTTTAAACATGGGTATATTCTTTCCCATTGCCATCTCATATGCCACATGAGAACTTTCCACTTTCAACCTGCAAATGTTTAGAATATTCACAGATGAAAATGAATAACTGGAATGCTCTTGGTGTTTCCCCCCTCGGCAAAGAAAGCATGTTATGTACATAATTGTGACATATAGCAGATAGGAATGGACTAAATGTCTGCAAAGAGATGAACTTCACTCCTATAAGCTTGGAGAAAATTACTTCAAAAGGGGCTTATAACAGAGAGCACCATGCTACCAGTCATTAAAAATGAACTTCAAGGGACTTATAGGTTCTGTATATAAATGAACATTACTCTATAGAATTATTTGATCTATATTCCACAGAGGATGAATATAGGACATGAATAAGTCATTGCCAGTCCTAACATTTCACTTCACTGCATTCATAGCTGTAATCCACCTGCTTCTTATCTACTTATGCATCATTTATGTGTTATTTATTTCAGTCACTTTGGGGAGTTACAGCTTTATTACTGCATTCTCATTCTACTTCTGAGAAATACGATGTACTTTAATTTGAGAAAAAAACTATTAGTATATAGTTTTTATTTTGTGCTCCATACCTTTGTTAGTCACAGTAAGGAATTACCCACTGAAGCAGAAAACTAAAGCAATCTGGATTTATTTTATCATAAATTGTACCAGATTATGCCCAGAGGCCTGAGTAAAAAGAGTTTGTTCAATAATAAGGTCAGTTCACTAAACTTTAGAGTATCGTGTTCTCTCCCAGAGTTGCATGTTGATATCATATATAGTGTTTGTTTCTGTAAGAACATGTTCCTATAAGGCATGGAATTAGAATTTTATATACTACCATCAATACTCAAATGAAGGAAAAATATTGCTTCCCTAAAAAATTAATCTTTGCAACTGTAAGTACCTGTACATATTTTGAATTGCATACGAGGAAAGCAGAGGGGAAAAGATTAGTGTTGTTTATAAACACCTTTTGACAGAGCATCAGATAATACACACAATTTGCAGAACTTACATCATCATTTTTACTCCTGTTTGAGGCTGCATAGCTTGAAAGTGTGAAGGCAAACAGTTCACTGATTTCAAAATCAGGCTTCAGTTGGACATTTTTATATCCCCTTTTTATTTACGGTTCATATTTTTTTCATGCACTTTGAAGTAAATTACGGTCACTGCATAAGCATGGATAACTAGCAGCACATTCAGCTCCCTAAAATTAATCTGAGCCAACCAAGAGCTATTTTCACCTGTATCTGAGAAGTGTCAGGCCTGATACATGGGCTGGACATAGAAGGTGTTGAAATCCAGTGTTCTGTTTCTCAGCTCACTGCTGATTATCTCTAAAAATCAAATGTTCTTCTCAGTCTTTATTGAATAGTATTTCACACAAGTTTCAGCTTCTTCTGCTCGTCTACCACATACTAGTCTGACACTTTTTTCTGCAAAGAACTGTTTTCATGGTGTTCTTTGCATAGTGCTTTGGAGGAAACATACAGTATATTTTAAAAGTTACATTTGCTGAATAATAGGTGCCAGGTACATCACAACAGCTTTTTAGAATGACTACACTAAATAAATCAGGCTCATAACAACTAGTTATACTATAGTATTTAGAAAAGAAAAAAAATGCTAACTCCTAGTTACTTTGGTGGTGACTAAGGACAGTTAAAGTTCCAAAGCAATGGAACTGTTAACTTCAAACTTTGTTAGAATTCAGAATTTTTTAAAAAGTCTGCCAAATTTTGTTTCAGAAATACCATATGCCTTTTTAAAACCAAAATATATAAGCCATGTAAAGCAACCTGGAGCATTTTCTGCCTCCTTCCTCTGCAGTAATGAGCCAGAAGTCATGGGTTGAACTTGGATTCTGAAATACTCTCAGCTCAGGATAGCAGAAACAAAAGCAAAGATTCATGTACAGCCACTCTTAATATTCTGAATGTCATTTAATCATGACTTACTCCAAAAGTCATACAGACTGTGACAGTCAATATGGATAGAGACAGTCAGAGCCCGTGTGAGCCTGCTTTGGCAGTGGCATACATAGAACCTAACAAAATAAGTATAAATCCGTGACATGACGAGACATTCAGAGAAGTGAGAGATGTGTTAGGTTAGTGTCTGATAGGAACAATTTACTAGTTTGTTCTGCTCTCTACCCTGCATCAGTTTAGAAAGAATAAACCAATTTTTGTTACAAAATCTATCTACCAAATGTTAAAATATCATTTTTGAGAAATCATGGAAGAGCAAACATGTATGATCCAACAGTTTGACTACACTAATGATAATTATATTTGCATTGTGGAGAAACCTAGCTCAAGTAGATTTTTTTCCATCTTTTCAGCAGCTGTGCGTGAAATCTTGGCCTTACACATTATGGAATAAATTGGCTTCAGCACTTTACTATGAACATTCAATTGGACTGGATTTTTCTCTTTCAGCTTTAATTATTTAAAAGTTAGTTGCCCGTCCTGAACTACTTGGCTAGGCACTTACTGAGGTCATATAGTAATGCTAAAGAGGTCATTTATTCAGACTGATGTCTATATGAAAATTGAGTGAGGTAAATTACTCTCTTGAATCACTTATTTTTCTTCATTAATTATAAAGAAGATTTAGATAAGAAAACAAAGTTTGGTGAGATGAGTATGAGCCTTTACTATTGAAGTTAAAAAGGAGACATGGGAAAATTAGAACATAGAAATATATCTTACTACGATGGATCAATCTGATTTAGTGAGATGCTTTTGCAATGGACTTGGGAAAGAGTTTTGCAAAACTTAGAAGAAGGTCTGCAGGTGGGCAGTGGCACCAATACCAAACAGGAAATATGTAAGGATATCTTATTTCAAAACTCCTCCTCCCCTCCCCATAAAAGGATAAGATCTCCTTCACAAGTCCAAAAGTTAGGTTAAAGACATGCAATTGGAGGAATCCAATTAGAAATATAATTAACTCATGATGGATTGTCTTGGAATGCAAGCTATTTCCTTATTTTATGATTTCACCCAGATCAGAAAAGAGAAGAAATAACATCATGATGGGACTAAAGACATGGTTCAAAAAATTAACTATACAGAGGAATTATGTTCAGAAGCTGTGATTTGTCTTGCCTTGGAGAAGGAGAATATAAAAATCCTTTCTCCAAGAACCAGACAGAGCTCTGATAAAATAAACGGTGGATTACATAAAGTTGTCTGTGCTTC
>VXBO01008407.1:136324-172194 GCA_013400135.1 Rhinoptilus africanus
TCCTTTCTTTTCATGATCATGAACAAAATGTGTAAAGAGAAGACCAAAGAGGGGTCCATGGCCATTGTTAGGACAGTTTGTTAGAACATAGCTAGAGCACTTCTTCCATAATGGAGGAAGGAGAAGATGCAACAGAAATGTCCCAGAGATGAAGGCATAAGCATGGCAGATACGTCACTGGACCCATAGGAGAATCATGACTTTCTGGAGTGGCACTGGAAAGAAAGGGAGATATTCTACAGCTTTTGAAATAACACTAGAAAGTCATGTGGGAAACTGACTCAAATGCAATGAATATAATCATCAAAGAAAGAGGTAGCTATAGAGTGACAGTACTGAGCAAACGTTATCTTTGGATGCCGTTGAGTTGGCTAACTGATCAAATATATTGCAACTAGACTTCCAAGATTTTTTGCATTGCTGTAATTTATGACATAGTTGCAAACAGTTGCAAACATAGTTGCAAACCTGAAGGCAACCAACACAATAATAGGTTATACTAATTGATGGAAGGTTTGAATGGAACTGTTCTTACCCTGACACAACCTATCTTAAAGCATCAATTTGAAAAAAAAAGGTTTGAAAATTATCCAGAAATATTTAGACAGACAGTTTTGTTGTCTATGAATTGTCAGCTGCAGAAAAAATCAGAATGAATAATTTTTCAAACAAGCTATTTTGGCAGAAAAAATTACACTGTTAAAAAAGTTTATTGATATAATAAAAAAGAGTCAAACTTATTCTTTTTTCTTTATCCTTATTTTCTTTTTGACTGATACATGAAAAATATCAGTACCACGTAAAAAGAGAAGTAAAAAGTCACAAAAATTACTCAAAATCAATAACGAGATTCTCATACAGAGAACTTCCAGAAAGAATAAATATATATGATGAAGTATCAGAGAAATCTTAAAGTGCAAGCTACTTTTGAAGTTCTAATGAACATTTTTGGAATGTGCAGAGCAGGAAAATTACCCCCAAAAAACATAATCTTTTAATGTAGTTTCAGAGAACAGAATTAGTAGTATTGGCCAAATTAAGTGGTTGATCCAGTAATATATATTGTGTTTTGCCACCATATAGGAAGACAAAGCTTCCAAGAAACACAACATATCTCAATATGATGGTTGAAAATATAACAAGACGTCATGTATGTGAACAATTGTTTGCTGTAAATATGTTAAACCAAAGAAGAAAAAAATTCCTAATATTTCCAAGAAGTGTGTGACACTCATGTAGCATTAAAATTTACCTTATTAATCTGTCTAATAAACACATATAGACGAAATAAGCACTTCTAATTGATAATTGTCTCCTTTATGACGTGGGAAGAAATATTTTTTTATGAATTTTTCTAAAGTAATAATATCAAGAGACTGTCAGAAAGTATTAACTAAGTTAATTGTGCCCAGAGGAACAGGTTCTAAATATAACGGAATCAGATAACTGTACCCATTTTGGAAAGGCTATTACTAAAATAATTTGCAAAATGCATGAAATCAAGCAACAATTTAATAAATCCTACCTTGTACAGTCCAGCAGGCAAGAAGAGAAGAGAAATAGACCATTAAGGAGTCACTAGGGAGATTTGTCAAAGTATCAGGAAAACCGTGGGAAAAAAGTCTTCCCCTGATCTTGATAGTCTTACAGGTAGCACTTAGTATCTCCACCGGATTTTCTTCATTCAAAGTGGTGGTGGTGAAACAAAATGAGGCTCCTGAAACTAGATGATCTTTAAAATCCCTTCCAACTTAAACCTTTCTATGATTCTATGAAAATGTGATATGTACCAATACCTCATGAAATGTAAGTGTTGAACAGAGAAAGCTTTCCTACAAATGCTGAATCAAAATGATGAAGTATGCAAAATTACTGGCAAATACTTGTTCCTCATCTGCAAACAACGTAGCAGTAAAATGTTGAGGGACATACTTTTATATCCCACTGTAAATAAGTATGTAAAATTTGATTAAAGTTTATTTGCAACTTTGAGTTGTAGGAAAAAATAAACCCAAGCTCTAGTCCAAAAAGTGAAATGAGATTAAACAGAATATAAAGTGTATATAGTAGGACCTTTGAGAATAGTAACATATTTTAAAAAGGTATATTTTATTGGGAAAAAAGACCAAGTTCCATAAAACTGGATGTTATGCAAAGACAAGAGGCAAATACTGGGAAAGTTGAAAACCTTAAGAGCAAAAAAATCCAGGTGGAAAATGTATTCATTTTGAAAATGTATTTGCTTGATTCACTAAATCAAGTTTTCGAGAATGTTGCCTATGGGATTATGCTAAATAGGAAAGGAGAATTAGGGAGAAGAATACAGTGCAGCAATTAAGAATTATATTAATATATGTTAGTTCAAAAGATATTATATTGTCTATTGATTTTTCTATCATCATTTTACATTTAAAATTTAGGATTATTATTTAGTGTTTAGAATTATAACATTATTCATAAAATGAATAATTAGGGCTTCAGTGAGTTTCTATAGCAAACTGCTTGTTTAATTTTGTGACTTGTTTTATTCAAGTGCAAACAATGAACAAAACGCAATCAGAAGGCTAGATGGCCATATCTGGGATGTATTTAATCATTGAAGTGGAGCTTCTGGTGAAAGGTACTTCCCTGACTGAAAAATTCCAACATAATTTTGAAAGCAAGGATAATAGCTTTGCAACTCTAAGAGTCCAAGAGTTCTTTGCAAATTAATTATGCATTAAAAATGACTCTTAGACGTTTACAGGTTTATGGGAAAAAAAATATTTTAATTAGGAACAGGGAGGACTGCATCTTGTTTCAAGAGATAATTGAATTAACTTCAGCGTGAAAAAGTAAACTGGTTTACCCTCTCCAAAATACTTCAGAGAAGAAACTGTTACATAAAAAATCCTGACTGAAGAACAAGACAGATCTGTTTTGAGACTGTACTGTATACAGTAGAACTAAACTTGAACTGTCCTCGAGCACAAGTATCACAGAGGTCCAGACTATCCTACAAGTCTACCAGGCAAACTGGTGACAGTGCAGTGACAAAAATCTTGCTGAAGGGAAGATAAAATTCATTCTTCTCCCCTCATTTACTGAGCTAGTAGGAGTCTGTTAGGTTTGTCAAACATAATTTCCTCCTCATAAATCCATGTTGACTATTACAAATCACCTTCTTGCCCTTTTTATGTTTGGAAAAAACCTCCAGAATTATTTATTGCATCACCTTCCCAGGAACTGAGGTGAGGCTGATCAGCCTGTGGTTCTCCAGAGCCACCTTCTTGCTCTTCTTGAAGATGTGACTAACATTTACTTTCTTCTAGTCCCCAGTCATTCCATGGGATTCTTAGAAGAAGGTCCCTGAACAGGCCATAGTTTTCTCTTCTGAAGTCCAGGGCTGTGATCCTGCTTTTTGCCTTTTTCCCTCCCTTCAGGATCCTGAACTCCACCACCTCAGAGTCATGTCAGCAAAGGTTGCCCCCAGCCTTCACTTCCCAGACTACTGGGATTAAAAGGAAGCTTAGACATCACCTTTAAAAGTAGAGAAATATTTCAGATTTTTGTGCACTTAACTAGATGATAACTCAGCATATCTGAAATGAAGCTTTTATTCTTTATCTTCAAAACAAATTTATGTACAGTGCCCACAGATACATTTGTAAATAAATACACATTCACAGTGTCTAAGAAAGCCCCAAAGAGATTTTTGTAAGAAAAGCATTCGATATACCTTTATTGCCCTAAGGATATAGGATATCTATGTTGAGAAATGTATATAAATGGGAAAAAAAAGTATTAATGGATTGTTGTATGAGTATTTACTGCTTTTAACAGACTTTTGATATTTGCTGCATTTAAACTTCCACAAAAACGTTGGAAAAGTTATTCCAAAAATGCTGAGCATGATCACAGAGATAGTATTAAACTGAAAGAATGTGAATTATGCTTTATAAATATAAATAAGGTATTTGCATTTCTTACAAATATCTGCCCAAAACTTGTTGCGCGTTTCATGTAATGAGAATCCTAGACTTAGACAGGGCCATTAATTTACATTCTAGACATTTAATACTATGTATCAGAATAATGACCCTGTTCTCTCACCCTTCAAGTCCTAGATTGAAGCATAAATTTATTTTGATTGAATCTGCTTTCTCTGGATAACATGTGCTACCCCTGCAGAACCTATTGTCAGAATTTAGTATACCCTTTAATGCAATTCTGGAATAATCAGCGAGACAGCCATAGACTACTGCATGAAAATAAGATCTAATGAAGCCACAGTGGTTGCATTATTACGATGACTAACTGCTAGAAAAACAGGAAAAGACTGCTGTTATTTTTTAATACTGACTACAGTATTTTCCTCTTAGCATTTTCAGAATGAAAGAGGCCACAGCCTTCTTAAAACATGTCCAGTTCTATTTTGTTTAAAAATAAACAAAGACTAGAATAACAAAAATCTACTACTGGTACTTTCAAGAAGTATTTTTTCTTTGCTTCTTTGTATACTTATTTTTTTGAGGAGATTTTTTGTGTGCTATGGCATACTGTTGTGTCTCTTTGTGATATCTTCATTAATAAGTATTTATTCTCATTCAGTGAGTGCACCTTTATAGTCATCAAATCCTTCTTAATGATGATGGTGTCAAAAAGAACATTCCAGCAGATGCACTTATCATTTATGTCAAGTCAATTCAAGAGGTTTTTTCATCCCTTATCTCTGACATGACTTAAACTGCCCTTGCCTATAGCAGGAATAGGGTTGTCAAACTGAATTTTTAAATTTATCGTTTAAAGCTTCTTTTTAGGGCACTCAAAGTTATCTGTATTGAATTAATTACACAAACACATAGATCTATGTTTTATCTACAGTCTGAACAGAAGGAGACCAGGTGGATGAGATGACTTTCTGACCTGTGTCAGCATATTTGCTGCAGCATTCCTAGAAAATAGTTTGTTTGGGGTTTTTTAAATTAATTTTTCTTCTTCTCCAGACATCATGTATTTGGCTGTAAAACTATCAGCTGTATTTCAACTCACAATTAAGACTGATAGGGAAAAAAAGATTAGCAAATATTTCATACAAGTTAAAATTCAATTTTAGTTTGAGAAGGCATTCGTTAATAAGAAAAGAAGAAAGAATGGCTTTCATATCACTTCAGATTTACTAGACTTATTTGAGTAACACAAAAAAAAGCCTGAAATTTTGTCCTTTAATTCTCACATAAATTAAAGTATATTTGAGAACAACATATTGTAGTAATCCAGTTCCACTGTAAATGGTCCACAGAGGTTAGAGATGGTTAGCTCCCACCTTGTATTTCAATTCATCAAGAAACTCATTCATTTGCTCTTGATGGAGATCAGTTCTCTTGAAAACAATCTCTCTGCAACAAGCTATTGAAAGGTAGATTTCAAAGTGAATGTTATGGAATTTCACACTTCACCAGCTAAATGTAGTGAGACTCTAGTGATAACATGACAGAGGACTATTTATTTTCCCTGTAGATATTTCAACTTGCATTAATTAGTTTTCTTCTTCTTTATTGGTGCTCCCCCTGCCTGCCCAAAGTGGAAAAGGTATCACAGACAGATGAAATGCCCAAAAAGATTCAGAATACATTACTTTAGTAGACTGATAACAACTACCACAAACAAAAATGTTGTTTGCACTCTGCTTTAATTTCTGATGTACGGCAGCAGAAATTAACAATAAAATAACATCATGGGATCGAGAAGAAAGGAATAATTTCATATTCGTTTCCTATTTTCCTTCCTGCCTTTGTTATGGGCGTGAATACATTTTGTCCCTAGTTCTGCTCTTAATATAGTGTAGCCTTACAATTGTCATAAGAATAGATTAACTCTCTGCCATTTTTCTTCTCATTTTAAAGAGTGATCATTCATTAAAAAAATTAAATAAAATAGTGTGGAAGTAAATTATATATTACAATAAAACATGGAAAAGATTTTAACACATACAGAAAAGCAAAAAAATATTGATTCATCCAACACAATGTTCTTGAAACGATAAAAAAATACTTAGTGGCCTTGATCCATTAGGCATGAAGGAAATTTCGCACGGGTGAAATAGTGCTGCTGTGACACCTTTTCCAGAAGGCAGATACCTATCCTGCCACTTTCTCACTCCCCTTCCTCAATAGGACAGAGAGAAAAAATAGGATATAAAATCTTGTGGGTAAAGATAAAAATGGAGATTAATTACAAATTACCATCACATGCAAAATAGATGTGATGTGGGGAAAATTAATTTAAGTTATTGCCAACAAAAATAGAGTAGGGTGACAAGAAACAAAGACAAAAAAATAAAACACCTTCCATACACACACCCATCTTTTAAGGCTCAACTTCACTCCTTCCTTCCCAACTCCTCTTCCTCCCCGCTCAACCCCAAGTAGCACAGGGGAGGTTGAGAATTAAGAATTGCAGTTAGTCCATAACAGTTCTTCTCTGCAGCTCCTTCCTCCTCACACTTTTCTCCTGCTCCAGTATGAAGTCCTCCGTAAGCTACAGGGAAACACCTGCTTCCAAAACTTACACAGGCTGTAGTCAAATCTCCTGGAGCACCTGGAGCACCTTGTACCAAAACTTGCCACCTACACCCGCTGTAGGTGCAATCAACATTAATTTTTTTGACCATTGCTACAATGTTTCTGAGCACTCTTCTCAGAACTCATGTGATTTCATACCAACATCCTGCTTTTTGCACCATTCCCAGTGTGTGTCTGTGGATAGACGTTTGCGCACCATGTGTTAGAATGAGGAAAAAAAAACAGCGGCTTTGCTCATAGTTACAACAATACTGAACATAATTCATGACATTTGCTACTCTTTTTCTTTATTTATTTATTTTTTTCTTCTTCTTCTTTCTTCTACTGACACAATCTAACCTCTTTATTACATCGGCTAAACTGGTTGAATGTGACTTATGAAAACATAAACTCCTTAGGCTAAAAATGACAGCATTTACTCATCATAAATGCGGGAGGTAGGCATTGCTCATGTATCATCGGCTTCAGAAGAACAAGGACAGAACTTTGGATGACTGCATGCTTTCACTAATGAAAGTAGTTCTTTGTGCAATATTACTTAGATCTGCAATCTGAACTTAGATTTACAGCTAAGGGCTTACCTTGAGGGGTAAGCAAGAGACAGCTTTCAGAAGCCTCAAAACTCAGGTGCCTCTAAATAAATTCAGTACAAAAATGTAGCTATGTACATACATAGCTACAAATGTAGCTATGTAGCAAATGTAGTGAACAGTTTCCCTGTTTGTTTACCTGGCATGAGAAATCCTTACTGCTCACTGTTTTGCCAGAAAGGATGAATATCATAGTAATTACATGACCATCACAGAAGAAGTCAGCCACAGAGCATGATACTAAACCCAAGTCTCATTAGCTAATGTTAATGCTATGACTTTGAATCGCTCCAATTATAAAAACTCCACAGAAAATGGAGTAACACACTTGGTGCTATGTCCTGAGGTAGGAAAAGTAAAAAACCTCTTTACTTCTATACCATTTAGTCCATAATACAGATAATTTATGAAATATTACTAAAATTTATTGAATATAGGAATGTTTTGGCATGCAAAACTAAGCCAAGCTAGCCTTTTTTGAGATATTTTCTACTTAGTGGTAGTTTTGAACTTTTATGCATGTTTTGACATGTCAAAAAGATTCTTGTATTAAAAAGTCTTAATATCGAGTTCTAATGAAACCAAAATAAAATGGTATGCATTCAGTCATGGAATTCTTCGTCATTTCCACAGGTTTTGCAGAGGTTGTTACTAATGCAGAACTTCAGATGAGCATTTGTCTGAATATCTGAATATTGTTGAAAGTGTTCCCTTGACAGTAAGATTTATGCTTTCAGGATAATAAAATAGAAGTTTCTTTGACACTGGAATTATGTAAATATTTTCTTATGGCAATTGATAATAAAAACAATGATTCAGAAGTAGAAGTGGCTTACTTACAGAGGATATGATTATTTTTTCCTTTTAGGCCTCATTTTGATAGTAAAATAAATACTTTTTTTTTCTAGACATTGGGAAGAATTAATGAATTTTCTTTTTGAATCCTCTTCCAAATATGAAGATTGTGACTATGTCTGATCTTCTCTGGATCAGACATCTTTAGCTACTTCAGTATTTATGCAAGTATAATTTTTTCTAGTCAGAAATTCTGTATGGCTAATGTTTTTAGACATCTGATAGTTTTAAGTTCTCTTTTCTGGACTCTGCCATTGGTTCAAATTCTCAAATTATCACACTCAAAATTCAATGCAGAATTTTTATGATTTACCAGTAACTAGCAGAGCAGAAAGATTTCACATATTATAAATCTTATGCTTCCAGCTTGGTGTGTATCTTGCATATCTTTCCTATAACTTCATGACAATGTTGGCCAATGTTCACCTTTCTGGCCATTTTAATCACAACCCTTTTTGCCAGTTTGTTGAGATCATTTAACATTTTAATTCTGACATTCAACGTGTTTGAAGTCCCCCCTAGTTGGGATTGTCTGCAAATTAACATGCGTACTTTCTGTTCCTTCATCAAAGTCGCTAATGAAAATAACCAATAGTACCAGACCTAGAGAGAACTGATCCTAGTCAGTACATCTTTTTAGTTTTGGCAGCAGTTAACTACAGTCCAAGAACAAATTTTCAAGTTTTGTTCTCCCATCTGATATAGTTTATTATGCCTATGTCATGCACTGAGACATCTGCTACTTCATATGTATCAGAAAATATTTATAAGGTTTGATAATCTTTATCTTATATTGAAAATTATAACGGCTATTTTGATCTTATTTATTCCAGCAAAAATCTATACTGTTTATTACCTCTTTCCTGAAGTCTAAGTGCTGGCAAATTATTTCACTAAATGATAACAACTGTCTGTATTCCTTACATACTTGCTTCTGATGTAGGTGCAACAGTTTCTTTTTTCTGGTCTTGTAGAACCTTTTCCTATCCTCTAAACTTTCCTGAAGAAAATGGCTTTATTTTCTAGGTACTCCTGTGTGAATTTCACCAGACACAGACAATTTGAAAACATTTAATTTATGTAAACACTTTCTAAACTGCTGTTTCCCTGTTTCACGACTCTGCCCCTGATATTGCTATCCAGCTAATCACAGATGACACTTTAGTGAACACTGAATTAGAAAGACTTTAAGCATTCTGTCTTCTCTGCATCAGCTTTCCTTTTCTATTGAATAGCAAACTGACTTGTCTCCCATTTCTAGAGATATTTGTAAAGAAGCCATTTCTATATTACCAAGCCACTGGATTTTTTTTAATATATTTTGCTCATTGATCATTACATGACTTGACTTAACAATGTCTATGTATTTCTCTTACACTTAGTCATCTCTCCAGCTTAAATTTTCAGTACTTTTCCACTTTGCATAATTTCACAATACAGACCAGCTGATCTATCATGACCATCCTAGATTTATGCTGCTTGAAATTGTGCTTGTGCTCATATTCTTGATGCTGTTTAAATAGCTCCCAACTGTCATAAACTGTGTTGGTTTTTTTTCCATGTGTTTTCCATGGAAACTTCTCCGCTGGTTCTATTGCTTCATGAATTTTTCTGTTGTGAAGTCTGTTTTTTTTTTCTCCTACCATCTCAGCTGTGTTCTGCTTTCGTGTTGTCACCAACAGAATAAAGCCAGAAAGGAAACATTTCAGAGACTGAGTCCACAAACTGACTTTAAAGGAACTATCCTCAATGAATAGCTCTTTCAGGGCCAGGATCCAAGGTCTCATACTATAACTAGAATACCAGCCTAGAGGGATCCTTCTGACATCTGTATACAGGCTTTGGTCATAGAAGCATACTATATGTACCTCCATTAAAGAAAAGGAATTTAATTTGAAGTTTCAAATCTACCCTTATCTCTAGGCTTTTCTCCATAATCCTACAAACATTTTATTTTTTTTTTTTGGCATTTTACAAGAAAGATTTTCTAGAAAAATATAACTATCTGCCATGAAATATGTACTGGTCTTTTTTCTCTGAAAGTTGAACTACTACAAATATAAACATTTTTTTAAGCTTGAAATGCTAGGGTTTTTGCATTTAAAATCATCTCACAAGAAAGAAATTATATTTTGAACATGTTTTCACATTTTAAAATGGAAATAGACTAATAGAAAAAGGGTTGCATATTGCTGAAAGTTGAGTTTCTGATAAAATTACAGGACATATTTTTTTCCACCATTTCACATTCCTAATTGTAAAAGTATTCACCTGAGACAAATACTAAAAATGTAAATTTTAAAGGATGTCTCTTAATCTGAGAAGAAAAATAAGTTCTAATACACATTTTTTCACTCTGATGAAGAAATTTCTTTTCCCCCTTTCTATCTCCCTTCACTTTCCCAAAAATAATAAATAAACCTAGGCAATATTTTTTTTCACAGCTCAATCACACAATCACCTCCTTCACAATATTTTCAGAAGTAAGTTGAATTTTTATCCAAGTGGGTGAAAAAACTCATCCCAGTTAAGGCACTGGAAATTTCTGTCAACTATGTCCAAATTTAGAAGATGAGCGTAAAGTAGATACTGACAGCAAAGATCACCCTTGAGGATATTTAGAAGAAAATCTATCATCTGTAAAACTGAAATGATAACAGCCATTAGCTACCAAGGATGTGTTCCTTGTCAGCTTTCCAAAAAAGAAAATGCATTTGCTAAAAAGATAAATTTGTGACTGTCATACTGAAAAAAAAATATCCCCCAAACCCAACCATACTTAAAAGAAAAAAAAAAAAAAGACATTTTTATGTTTGACAAGCTTAGTGACTAAGAAGGTTTTAACATACTGCTGTAGTGGGATGCTTTGCAAAGCTATTGTGTACTGTGGTCTAATGATCTGTATGTGAAAGGGACTGCCTTTATCTTTCATACAGCGAAAAAAATTAAGCAGTTATAAAATCGAAAACTTTTGTAAAAAAAAAAAAACTTTTTGATATCTCCAATACTTAATATAGTAATTATGACATTTCAAACTGCTTGTTTTCACAAATTCTTATATTTCATTTTATAACAAAAGTTCTCAGGGAAGGGAAACATTCTCATTTCTGTTAATTGGTACCAGTATAAAGCTATTCTGTTGACAAATAATATGTTTAAGAAAATTGCATGATGGAAGCTCTCTATATATACAGTGAGCTCCCATTTAATGCTAATTTGTGGTTTAATTCTCTCTATTCTAGTATGGTATTCAGAGATAGCATTAAGCATTTAATGAAATAATGGCCTTCCCTTCCCAAAACAATTATCTTAAAATATCTCATTAAATAAATACATTATATATGTGTGTATGTGTCTATATTTATACAGCATATATATAAGGAAATAACATTCAGTGCTGCACCGAAAATTATTTCCTTATTTATGCCTGAACTTTCATTTAAATTATGTAAGGCAGAAACTTCAAGACATTCCATGAGACATTACACAAAAAAAAAGGTAATGTAATCCTTTATCCAAATTGCTTATAGTCCACAAATAACAGGCAGGTGCTTCAAATATCCTGAAGAACAAGACAGGTAGGAGCTATTCACAGGTATTGTGATAAGTAGTAGTCACAGAGCATCAGCTGGATTGTTTGAAACATGAATTGATTGACTGAAACTAAGAAAGCTCCAGGGAGTGTGAGATTTCTAAACAGTAACAACATAGAGACAGTTTTTCAAACAAAAACACCTGAGATTTGAATGGAAATTAGTTTTCCTCATAAAAGATACTCCTTTTGGGAGGTGGGGGAGGGAAGTCCTACATTAGTGTCATCTTAAAGAACACATCTAATTTCCTCTCACTGAAAACTAGCATTCCTCAAAGCCCATTTTTTGACTAGAAAAGAATAAGGTGATCATCTCAAGATACTTTCAATGAGTCTGATATGAAAACCACAGACACATGGACATGGCAAGACTTCATTGCTTCAAAAGTTTTTCACAAGTTGGGGGAGAAACTGGAATACCTCAGGTAAATGAAGCAGCAAGAGAGTTTTATAAAACTGAATCAAGATATATTACCAAACTAAAAACAAGAAGGTAACTAGTCAGTGACTGCTCCTTTATCTTTTTTAGCTGACGGGAATCACAACAAACAGTAGTGTAGCAAATGAGTACCTACATGAGTATGTAGGTGGGTGTGTGTGTACTTTAATAACACTAGAGGCTAAAGGAAAAATATCATACGAAAGAAGTATAGTTTGTTCATTTTCAAGATAACACTGGTAAGACGAGCTGTTACATGTTGGAAAAATGAAAAGAAAAAAGGTCTATTAACTTGAAAGGAGCCGCGTAAGAATCTCATGTATGTTTATGCCCATGTTGATATATATCCATTTCTACAAGCCTGAAAAAAGCTAGCAAAATCGCTATTGAGAACAATGACACAGGTGCACAAATGAGAACTAACTCTGTATTGCATTTGAACATTGGTTTTAAAAAAAAAACCACAATAGAAACTTGGTGCATGTCATTAGCTTCTGTATCTTCTTTTACATCTCTGCACTTTGCTGGATCCCACTGTCTACAAGGTATGAGCCATCTCTGAATGCAGGGACTGAACAAGTCTACTTCAGTCTTTCATGTCTGTAAAAAGACCTATCCACTGAGCCAAATTTCCTCATCCCTCAGGAGAAAAATCATCAGGGGCAAGGAATGCACTGGCTGAAAATGCTTTTAAGAGTTAATCTGGCGATTGGCTGTGTTTTTAATGTTTTGCTGTAGCAAATTGGCCCTATAGCCAGCATAGATCAGCATGCTAATTACAGTAGTCTAGAATAAAAATGAGTTTCACAGGGCAAAAAGAAATGCACACTAAAAAGGAAAATAAAATTTTTGTATGTGGTACAAAAAATATGATGTATTTAACTCTGAACCAAAAGGTTCCTGTTGGAAAATATAGTCCAACTGTTAATATGAACACACAGAGATGCTTGAAATACCAGAAAACCTCTAACATTGATCGACATTTTGATGACACTGACCCAGATAGACTACAACAGATATGCAGTTTATAAAGAACACCTATTAGCTCTTAGAAAATGGAATAGCTAGGGTGTCTTTGGTAATCAGCTTCAAAACAGTCTGGGATGGACTGTTTATATGTTTATAAACCTTCCTGATATCAAGGGGTTTATAAGTTCCACTGATGTGCTGGAGTTTATCTACTCAGCTGAAACACTGGGAGTCATGGGAGTTATAGGCTCCAATAGAGCAGTACTCAACTCCAATAGCATGCTGTACTATGTTTTAGTAAACGGTACATTTTTTTTTCCACAAGAGTTCAGGAAGAAACTCAGTCTATGGGAAGTCCTAACTTTTTTTTTTTTTAATTTCTCAATCACCACCTCCAAACATCTCCCTATACTTGGCTAACCAGAATTCTTCAAAACAGCATTATTAGTGTGACAATACCTGAATGGCCGTTATCATTCTTTCCAGCTGGATTTGACAACTAGCAAACCTCAAATAATATATGCTTAACTTCAGGCATGATTACTATGTTGAACATGGTATTGGTTCTGCTGATCTAGAGAATGTAATATAATGTAATAAACACATGTAAAATCATAATCACTCCTTACCTCCTTCTTCAAAACAAATTATAGAATACTTAGGTTTGTTCAAACTTCCACAAATTCTCCACCAATATGGATTTAATATAATTTTATAACTAATTACTAAATTAAAAGTCAAAGTCAATTTGTTGAGAGAAAAATTAGAGAATTACATTCATTCACTTGAACATTCAAATAAAATTCTAATAGTTTACATACTTTCAAGTTTTTAATATGCCAGTTTGTTTATGCTAATTAGAGCTATGTATATAATGGGGCAAAAAATGCATTCTGTCTGTTGCCAAAGCACATCTTTCAGTAATCTGTATCACTTGATTATTTATAGAGAAGGAAATTTAACAAGTCAAAATGTTGATTTTTCATTTTTAATTGTGCTAGAAAAAATATATCTCAAATCTGAAGCTAAGCAGTTTTTCTAATTCAATAGCACCCAGCTTTTTGTGATAGCCTACAAAAACTATTATTTACACATTTTTATTGGAAATGTTGGGCAAATGGAAATATGCAAAATGGCATTTTAAAATGTATTTGTGATGTGATGACAGAACAAATCTAAAATTTCAGCCAGAAAGGGAACATAATTTTCTCTATGCATGCAGAAATATAGAAGAAATGGTCTAAAATGATCAGGAAAAAAATCCTTTTACAATGTGATTTAAATTATCATTACTAGATTCAAGAGCCATCAACTTAATGAGTTACAATCAAAAAGTTCCTAGTCATGTTAAATCTGATTGAGGAAGAGTATCATAAAGAAAGTAGTAAACCAGGTTTTCCTGCCTCTTTAAATCTCAGAAAAGACAAGACTGCATTATTCAACTCTCAATGTTAGTTATGCTGTGTGGGGTTTATTGGGTTTTGGGTTTGTTTTCTGTTTGGTTGGGTTTGGGTTTTGTGTGTGTGTGGGGGGGGTTGTTTGTTTGTTTTCTTGCAGATTAAACCTGTAATAATAATTACAACATATTATTCTAACAAGGAGAGATACTTCAGCAAATTGTGTAGCAAAGCTACACAACTTCATCCTATAATACATGTTGCCTAGAAAGCACCTGTAGCAATTTGAACTTTACCTGATATGCATTGAAGCCCAGTGGCCTGACACAATTTAGTAAAGCAAAATTTCATACAGCAAATTTACTTATTGTGTGCAACAATTCATATGCATTTCCTGCTTGATGTTAACCAACAAAAGTAGAAGAAAAAAAAATCTTTCTCACAATGCACAAATAATTAAGTTTAACAAATATTTGGACAAGTTTTTATCTGAAAGTTTATCTCAATTTTTAACATTACAAAAGAAATGTCACATGCTAGCCCTGAAAGTCTTATGTGTATGGAAATTTATGGCATGTTTGGTTTTTTTTTTTCCTGAGGATATAACTTTAATGTAGAATTATAGTCTTTGCATGATTTTAAAACTCTGTAGATATACGGATTATGAGAAGAGTATAATTTAATCTTTTAATTTCATTCAGATGTCATTCATAATAAAATTTCTCATGTGAAGTTAAAATACATTCTGGGATTTGAGGACTGCATTCATACAGTGTTTTAATTCAGAGGCTTCATATGACCATTTCTAAAGGTTAAAATGACCTAAAACTTTATACTGAATTTCTAATGCTAAATATTTTCATGTCGGTCATAAAGATTACTTGCAAAGAAAAAGGAAAAAAATACCATTTTGTTTGTTGAATACCAGGTAGGTATGGAATCATAGAGAAAAAGTTCTTGTTTTATTATAATATGTTAATATATTTAATATATAATATATATTTAAAATAGAAATTACTTTAACTATTCGTAACATATTAATATAAATTTTATATAATAACATATTTAGTATATTCTATTTATTACTTACCTGTGCTAAGCTTGATTTTTTACAGGAACATTTCAGAAAATAACTTCACGAGGTTTAGAGTCATTACAATTTCCTTATATTTCAAAGTTTACTGTCATAAGTAAGACATTTGCTTTTCAGTTTAGCAGGGAAAAGGGAATTCTTTTTTGAATAAAACCTGAAAGATAAGGTCTCACATGGTCGTCTGCATAGCTAATGGTTCAAAAAAAGGGGTTTTTTTCTCTTTTAAACCCATGCTTGAATGAAAGGCACAGTGCTAAAAATGGCTAATTTGTTTTAATGATCAGTCAATATTAGCATGCAGGAAAAGTGGAGAAGCAGTATGAAAGCTTAAAAAAAGAGGAAAACAAAACATTAAGAACAATTTAAAAATCAAATAGGAAATAAGAAATCAGTGTATCTCAGTTGATGATTTAACTGAAATGAAACAAGGAAAAATGCTGACACATTTCTTGCAGCACACTTCTAAAAGCAAGTAGAATGGCATCCTGCCAAAGTCCCTGAAGTAGTGTCTTGTGATTCATGCTCTCACAGCAGGATGTTCTAACCTTCAGTCCCTTTCATATGGTATTTTACATGGTGCAGCTTTATCTCTTTGGGCAAATACCTGTGGCTATATCTAGAGCGCTGCCCTAAGTGGTGGTGGGGCCTGGGCAGTGCTGCTCAGCTGGCTGTACTGCTAAAGTCTTGTTGCAGGTGTATCGATGTAAATCTGGCATGTTTTTGGGCAGTGACAGCTGGCACCCTCTCAGACAAACCATGTGCAAGTGTGGCAGGTTAGTGCAGATAAGGGATCATTCCCAAAAGATCAAAAACAATTGTCTCACTTCAGGGGCTGGGATAGTTTAATCCTAAAGTCATGGCCAGACTTTGCCGGTTGGCATGAGCACTAGCGAAGAGGCTCTTTTCTATATGGATTACCAATATAGATGTAATATACTTTTGCTGTACGCAGCACCAGAGCTTCTGAAAAGCACTGGAAGAGTATAGCAATTTAGTTTGTTCATAATATTTCCAATGATGAAGTCTTAACAAGCTCACCCTAAGTTTTCTCTGTGCTTAGGGGAAAAGTAACTGTCTTACAGAGTATCATGAACGTAATATATAATTCATGCAGATTACATGTTTCCTTAAGAACCAAGCTAACTAGGACTATTCCTAGTTTCAAGATCTCCCCCAAAACCAAAATCATAATTTAGCTACAGGGACATCATTGAATGAGCAGCAAAGGCTTAAACTGATGTGGAACTACTGTCTTTTCTTTCACTGATAATCAAAAGAGCTAAAGCCCCAAGTAAACAAAGTGGAGAATATCAGCTTTTCCATATTAGCAATTAATTATGACAAACAATGTGCAAATAAAGAATTATTCACTAAAGCCATCTGTGAATAATTTAAAACAATAAATAATTCCAAGTTTTTTGCAATTTGAGAAAGCACAAGTCATGGTAAAAAGACGTCCCAGGTATAATTTATGGGAGAAGACAGAGTGCTAACCTACCAATGTTTTAAAGGACTTTAGAACAAGGGAGCTGATACAACATCTTCTACAGAGCTGTTTTATTTAATGGAGAATGACTTCAAATTTTTTTTTAAATGCCTTCTGATTTACTTGAGAAAATATTATAAACTGTCTCAAACTGCTCTAGATCGACTCTTGTAAGAGAGTCCTTTTTCTATGAATTTAGGGTGCCTTTCACAACTCAGTATTAACCTAGGATGAAGGCCTCTTAGAAGTATAGAAAAGATCATGGCAACTTGGATATCCAGTGAAAATTAGTTTCTTTCTCCACATTTTAACTTACACTTAGACCACCTTTTTCTTAATTTTCAAATATATTAGTAAGCTTCCATGCAATTTTTCCTCATTGTATGTCTTGGTTTATTATTATCCCTGCGTATTTTTTATGTTTGTCTGTATGTTCAGACATATATATACTCTCTAACACTGTACAAATTAAAAAAAAATTCTGTTGCAGAAAAACATTAAACATCATTTTTCACTGTAATGCTGTATTTAAGGTGTTGACATAAAACTTTATAAGTGGCTCATAAATGCAGCTACTGTTTTATAGCAAGATGCTTAAAGAATGTGTGTCATGAACAGATTTCTCTCAAAGAATGTTAACTACCTCCTGACTTTGCTGAAGTTTAGAGAAAAATGATAATAAACCTTTGCTGAGATAACACGTATTTTTTCAAAGACGTGACAGTTTTTACAGACAACAAAAATCCTTTTGTTTCGGAAGATAACAAGGAAAATGTTTTTATTTGAACTTCAGCTAATTTTGTTACAACAGAAAAAGTCTGATCCACTGAGAATACTCTATCCAAATAAGTGACTTCAATTATCACTGTGGAAATGAGGTGACATTCAAAGTTGGTGTATGGCAAACCCACATCTGTCAGTCTTTAATTGAATGTCAATAATACACATCATTCCAATGAGAGGAGACCTTGCCTGAGGAAGAAAAAATTTAAGCTTGTCAGAAGACAATTTCTTGTACAATGAATGGGAAATCATTTACTCATGTTTAAGATTTTCTATCTGTGGTATTTCAGGTATAACAGCTGGGTTTAGTGGAACGCTTTATTTCTTTCTTTTACTAATGGAGTGTCGAAATGCTAACGAACAAATCACGCAAACAGAAAGCGGAACAAAGAACTAAGGAGTCATAACTGCAGTAGTTCATACCAGTTCATTTGCAACTGAAATTGGTTTAAAAACCTCCATATAAGAAAGAGGAAGAACTCACAAGAATTCTTTTAAGTATGCTGAACTTAACTACTGGACTTAAGGCAAATGCCCAGTTAACACAACCCTAAGAGTTAGGCAATTTTCATGCAGAGTTTGTAATTTTGTATCTTTTATTTAAAAGACTAAAAAATATCCCCTTCCTAGACACAGAAGTTTCTGACGCAGTTTATGTTCATGGCTAAGCTGAACTGTTGAATTAATCATTGTGTCTCCCTGCCATCTTTTGAAAAGAAAAACTAACTCTGACACTTAGTGAAATAGGTGCACCCAAGAAAGACTGAGGTCAAGAGCTGAGGTATTCAGAGTCCCACTGGCCAGGCAGGACAATAAGAAAACAAAACAGTCACTTCTTATCTTCTATATCTTTCTTTTATTTAACAACATAAATCTTTGTTCATGCAGCTGTAATATAGTAAACATGTTTCTAAGAGACTATAGCTCTCATTAGGCTCCCCAGTTTTCATATCAGGAAAGGTATTTTATGGGTCAAATGGTAAATACTAAGCAAGATTTCCACTTCTCTATAGAAATAGAATCAGTTTGAATAAACTTTATACTTTTAAGCTAATATCTGTGGAGAAAACAACCACAAGTGCCATGTTTGCCAAGACTAGAGGGATTCTGAAGGTGAATTTTATGCTACTCCAGTATCATTATTTCTGTTATCATTATTTTTATTCTTTATGTCTTTGAGTGTCCTGTATAAGAAGCAGGCATTCTGCTTATCCTTTTCAGCTTCCATCTTTCCTGGTTTGTCATATATTTGAATATATGGTCACAGTAAGTACGTATTTTGTAACGTACCTTTTTCCATTCAAAATGCTGGATAAAAAGATTTAGTTTAAAATTTCTTTTATGTACTTTTGTACTCTCCTCTCACAGATATAAGAAATTTGTTCTGTGAAGTTGTTGCATGACTAAATCCATGCAGGAAGTTGTGAAACAAAAGACTTGAAATGCATCTGAAATGCAGGTTTTAGAACAATTTTATCTAAAGCCAGTTTCTTTTTTGTATTTCCATTTTTTCTGGTTTTTTTTCTCCCACCGCCCCCCCCCCCCATCCCCAGTTGGAAAAACTGCTTCTATTCTGTGCTCTCTTTTTGGAAGGGCAGAAAACAATCTTCCATAACCAAAATTTGTCTTTGTCAGTTAATTGTAATTTCACAGGGAACTTGCATAGCAAAGACACTATAAAAAATCTGACCTGAGCAGCGGTGGTTTGTACCTGCAGTACTAGGAACACAATTTATAAAATATACAAATACCACAGGCTAAGTTGGGAAGCAAAGTACCTTCAACTGAGACTGTAACTGTGAATATAGTTTTCCAAATATGATGGAAGACAATAGGATATTAGTATCTATAAAATGAGTCTTGTGAAAAGCCCCACATATTGACTGCAAGTAATGGAGAGATACTGCTCCATTGGACTCAGTTCCATTCAATGTATTGCTTGCACTGCTTGTTTAAAACTAGACATCTTCCTTTGAGATTTTTAAATAACTTGTGATATTTGAGAAAGTTATAATTCAAACAAATGAAAACAGAAGGGGATGCACCATAAGCTGATACAGAAAGGAATAGGTTGAAATAGGGCATGTGGAACACTATTGCCTTATATATGGTTTGACTACATTAATTAATTTGCAGTTGCCTTAGGAAACTATATGCATAACTGCAGAATCTATATAATGCAAGTGTTTGACCAGTATAAATTTAGTTTGCAAGGGTTGTATAATTATGTTGTACTTAAAGAGACAAAATGTAAAACAACATTTTTATACTCTTATAGATAACTTATTTCTGGAGGGAAAAAGATGCCTGTTACTTGTATGACAGTCTTAACATAATAGTTTTTCCATTTGTTTTCTCTCCAGTCATTTCTGGAGTAGATGTGACTTGGGAGAACTACCTGACTGCTATTTTGTACTCAAATTCTGACCTTAGAAAGAAGTCTGTCCCCTCTCCATAGAAGAGAATGTGCTATTTCAAAGTTGTAAGAAACTCACATGTGAAGTGCTGAACTTTTCAATAGCTTGGGATCTCATTAGAAAGTTCTCTCACAAAGTCAATAATTTTTTTTTTTTTCTGAAGCCAGCCAAGTAATAAAAGGTAATAAACAATTTTAGTTACAAGTTGACTGTCTTCCAGGTTTCAGACTTGTTTTTCAGAGATGGTGTGGATTAGTATTAAGTAGAATATAGGAATCTTCTTTCCAAAGACTTTTAAACCACAGCTTTGCTAGATAAGGGAGTTTACAACAGTTCTTCTTGATATCAGTATGGATATGGATTCATTCTCAGGGATCCTTCCCCAAGGATTCTTAGCATACAAATTTGTCTGGTTTTAGTAACACCATTTTTCTACGCAGTGGACATTCCTCAGTAGGATCTAGTTAGATGCCATTTGAGGACTCTATTTGATATATATCTGTGACATTTTCATTAACTATACAAAAGCATTTTAATATGGAAATTGCTAAGGAGTTCATTAGTTCCAACAGGGCAAAGTGATTGTGTGTATGTAAAACAGATACTCTGTTTCAAAAATGTTAAGACCTTGAATGAAAAGCATATTGGTTGTTTTAGGTAAGCAAAAGTTTATGCTGACAGGTTTATGATGCAATATGCAATATACACACATATAACAAATGCAATTGTATCTATGCTGTGTTGAAAAAATAAGAGTTGCAGTAATTAATTATCTGTTTCAGTTCAATTTGCTTTCTATTGAGAACATCTCATGCTGTTTTATAGTACTTAATAAAATCTAATCCATTAGACAATGTGATAGAATCTTATAATACATACTGACTGCAGGCCCCCTTTGGTTCTAAAACCAATTTATATGTAGATGATATGCATTTTAAATCTCCTCCAAAATAATTTAGTTTACAGTTTCAAATAGTACAAACTAAGTACTTCTTGAAGGCCAACATCAAGTTCAAAAACATTTTTCATTGTGCTGTTCATATAAAAAAAGATAACAAAGCTCAAAAAAAAGGGGATTCATTCTTTCAAGGTACAAGCTAAAAACCCACAATGTTCATTAATTTAAAAACCAAACAAGAAATGAGACAACTATGATATAATTTTGGGACTTGTTCTGAAAGTTCATTGCTAGCAAATGTGGAAATACAGATTCATAAATAGAGCAATTGGGAAATTTACTGCAAAAGAAAACAGAAAAAGAACACTTTTTTTTCCTCACCATGGATGGATCTGTCTAAACCGGACTTGATTGTAAAAAGGATTTTTGCTTAAAAATAAATTTGAGATCATTAAAACATTTTCTCATTGTCCTTTTTACCCAACTGTTTGAATGGTATAAGTACTCTCTAAATTTTTTATTTATTCATTTTTGCTTTCAAAGTGTGAATATAACAAAATAAGAAAATAAAAAAGAAAGGAAAAAATATATATATAAAGAGTATTTATATTAGTAAGAAAGGCAGCTAAGAAGGAAGCTAGGACTTTACATATCATCCGGACTCAGAAGGCAAAAAACCCCAAAACACAACTGAATCTTAATAATTGCAGGACAGAAGAACTACTTCACACAAAACATTATGAGAAAATCACACAACATTAATTTGATTAATATAAACTTTATTTATGACATGCAGAAAACTTTAAAAAGAATAAATCCTATATCTCTAAGTCAAATTTTATTATTCTCTTTACAAGTGGCTAACTTGCTGCTCTCTTTTAACTTCTAAAAATAAACAGTGTTCAGGGGATCTTATATGAACAATCATTATATGCCATGATTTTGACTGTTGATGGCTTTTGCTGTTGGAACCATTACCAGAGAAAAGGTCAGAAATAGCAAGCCCCTATCTAACACAAAGGAGTCTTTTAAAATGTTCTATAGCTGCCTACATTTGCAGAAGGGGTCTTTGCATGCTACATTATTCACATGGCTTGAAAAACTCCTGTTTTATGACCAGCCTAAAACAGGAAGAAAGGAGGCATTTGGTCTTGCAAACAGAGAGGAGACTTAGGAGCTGTTCCTCTGTGCTTGTAAATATTGAGAAGGCAGTAGAAAAAATAAAATCATTTTGACCACTATTTCCAATTTCACACACAACATGTTTCTAGAAATTAGAAGTTGGAAGAAATTAATCAACACAATTGAAACTGGCAATTTATTTTGTGTGATTATTATTCATTTTTGTCTACATTGTAATTATCATGCAGCCATACAAAAACACTTCTGAACCTGAGAATACTATTCTCAGAGGGAAATGTTTTGTTCAGGACACATCTAACATTATGCTTTACCCTTGGGGCGTTACCTCATAAATAAATATATAGCACTCATGCTGTCAACATTTTGACAAATATGTTCAAAACTAAAGATTCTATACTGTGGCCCAAGTGTCAGAAGACAGTCATGGTATTAGCTCAGTTATTTCTGAGGGATTCATCTCATGTTTCGACATTTCAAAATTTGACAACTGAGCTTATTTTAGTTATCCTAAGCTCCTTTGTAACCAAGAGGGAGAGAGAGCAGCCTGCGTTTAGAGTAAGAACTTTGCTATAAAGATGAAGTTTCTGGGATAAAAATATAGCAAGCCTGCCTGCTACCAAGAAAAACTTCTCTTGAGAAGAAAGCAAAGCATACACTTATCTAACACTTGATAATGACAATATAAGAAATAGAGGACAAACTTACAGCACCTGTGAGAAAAGAGCCAGGTGTGTTTCTAGATGCTCATGGTGTGGTGTGTTTCTCTTTCTTCATCTCCCTCAATTAATTTAGAAATTCCTAAAATTTTTTTATTATCTTTTTTATATGTATTTCCTCATTGGACCTTTTAACATAAAACAGTTACCCCAAAAGTCATTCTAAGGTATATGCCTGGGAAGTGAAAGAGAAGAAGGTCCAAAAAGATTTCTCGGTGTTTATTTATTAATAGAAATAGCCAGATTAATTGCATTACTATTTAATGGAATAAATATTCAATTACTTTTGCAATGACTTTTCAATTAAGTAAACTCTCTACAGCCAATTTAAGTGCCAGAAGAATGAGATTGAAAGCAGACCTTTTTAACTACAAATTACAGCCCATAGATATTTTTTCTCCACTCCTATTAAAAAAGAATACTGAATTTTCAATTTTGTGAAACAGTTATAAAGTAGGTTATCTACAAGCTTGTTTTATGAATTGCAGTGGAATTCAAAAGCTTCTTTCTACAGAGGAATAGTTAAAATATTATAATTGCCTGTATAAGGTACTTTATCTATTGTTATAAACAAAATACTTGTGGGCTATTCCTGTGTTTGCCATGTATATTTAAATTTTCCAGGATTTTTTTATATTTACAATTTTTCACAAGATTATGAAAATAATGAAAAAAAACCCCTATGAACAATTTAAGTTTATCAGCTTCATGCCAGTAACAGGTGGCAGCAAAGATATGAAGCCAGATTGTTAGCTTCTATAAGTATTAGAATAGCTCAGCTGATGACAGTGAGTATGTGATCCAAGTTACACAGATAAGATTTTAGGTCTCATAAACTGTTTAGAAAATCATTCTGACATTGAGCTAACTTTTTCTTCTTGTCTGCTTCCTTTGTTGAAATAAAGTGTAATTCTACCACGGCATCTCCATTGACTTAAGTTGTGAGTTTGAGTTGTTTTGGTTCTATTGATTATAATAGAGCTGCTTGCATAAATAAAAGAAGGTTCTTGCAATAGTTCTTGCAAAAGAAGAATGTTCATTTATTACCACAAAAATAGAACAGCATCTCAGTCTTTACATATAGCTCCCTAAAGTTTATTTTGAACAGTGATTCGGCTTACATATGCATACACACACACACATATGCAAACACACATAGCATAGGAAATAAACAAGAGGAGTCAGAGACATGAGCACACCTGCAGGGCTGTGGTCTTATTGGCGTTACAGAGACATGGTGGGATGGCTCCTATGACTGTAATGTTGGAATGGAAGGATACAGGGTCTTTAAGAAGGACAGATAGGGGAGACAAGGAAGGGCCTTCGCCCTCTATGTCAATGACCAACTCGAGTGCATGGAGCTTCCCCTGGAGATGGATGAGAAGCCGACTGAGAGTTTATGGGTCAGGATTAAAGGGAGGGTAGGGACAGGTGATATTACAGTGGGGGTCTGCTACAGGCCACCCAACCAGGAAGACTGAGCAGATGAGGCCATCTATAAACAGGAGCAGCCCCATGTTCACAAGCACTGGTCCTCATAAGGGAATACAACCACCCTGATATCTGTTGGAGGGACAAGATGTGTTGGACCTTGTTCTCATCAACAAGGAGGGTCTGGTAGGGAATGTGAAGCTCAAAGGCAGCCTTCGCTGCAGTGACCATGAGATGATGGATTTCAAGATCCTTAGGGCAGCGAGGAGGGTGCACAGCAAGCTCACTACTCTGGACTGCAGGAGAGCCGACTTTGGCCTCTTCGGGGATCTGCTTGGCAGAGTACCATGGGAGAAAGCCCTGGAGGGAGAAGGAGCCCGAGAAAACTGGTTAATATTCATGCATCACTTCCTCCAAGTTACAGATTAATGCATCCCTGCAAAGAGAAATTCAGGCAAAAATGCCAGGACACCTACTCAGATGAACAAGGAGCTTCTGGACAATCACACAGAAAAGGGAAACCTACAGAGGGTGTAAGCAAGGACAGGTAACCTGGGAGGAATACAGAGAAATTGCCCAAGCAGCCAGGGATCAGGTTAGGAAACCTGAAGCCCAAATAGAGTTAAATCTGGCCAGGGACATCAAGGGCAACAAGAAGAGCTTCTATAGGTATGTCAGTGATAAAAGGAAGACTAGGGAAAATGTGTCCTCTTTCTGTAAGGAAATGGGAGACCTGGTCACTTGTGATATGGAGAAGGCTGAGGTACTCAACCATTTTTTTGCCTTAGTCTTTACCAGTAAGTGCTCTAGCCACACCACCCAAGTCACAAAAGACAAAGGCAGGGACTGGGACAATCAGGTACCATCCACCGTAGAAGAAAGTCAGGTTAAAGACCATCTAAAGAACCTGGAGGTGCACAAGTCCATGGGACCTGATGAAATACATCTTAAGGGAACTAGCAGATGAAATTGCTAAGCCACTATCTATCATATTTCAGAAGTCGTGTCAGTCTGGTGAAGTTCCCACCAACTGGAAATGGGAAAACATCACCTCAGTTTTTAAAAAAGGGAAAAAAAGAAAGGCCTGGGGAAATACAGGCCAGTCAGTCTAACCTCTGTGCACAGCAAGATCATGGAGCATATCTTTCTGGAAACTCTGCTAAGGCACATGGAAAATAAGAGGGTGATTGGTGACAGCAATATCAACAGCTTGATATTCAAGTGGCATTCCTCAGGGCTCAGTACTGGGATTGATGCTGTTTAACATCTTTGTCAGTGACATAACAGTGGGATTGAGTGCACCCTCAGCAAGTTTGCTGATGACACCAAGCTGTGGGGAGTAGTCAACACACTGGAGGGAAGAGATGCCATCCAGGGAACCTGGACGGGCTTAACAGCTGGGCCTGTGCAAACCTCAAGAAGTTCAACCAGGCCAATTGCAAGGTCCTGCACCTGGGTCAGTGCTATCCCAAGAACAAATACAGGTTGGGCAGAGAATGGATTGATAACAGCCCTGAGGAGAAGGACTTGGGGGTGCTGGTGGACAAGAAACTAAATGTGAGCTGGCAAAGCGTGCTTGCAGCCCAGGCAGCCAGTCGTATCCTGGGCTGCATCAAAAGAAGCATGGCAAACAGGTCAAGGGAGGTGGTTCTTCCCTTCTACTCCACTCTCATGAGACACCCTGGAGTACTACATACCAACATAAGAAGGACATGGACCTGTTGGAGTGAGTCCAGAGGAGGCCTCCAAAGGGCTGGAGCACCTCACCTATGAAGACAGGCTGAGAGTTGAGGTTGTGCAGACTGGAGAGGAGAAGGCTCCAGGGAGACCTTATAGCAGCCTTCCAGTATCTGAAATGGGACTACAGGAAATATGGGGATGGACTGTTTATCAGGGTTTGTAGTGATAGGATGAGAGGTAATGTTTTTAAACTAAGAGAGGGTAGAGTTTGATTAGATATTAAGAAGAAATTCTTTACTGTCAGGGTGGTGAGATACTGGAACAGGTTGCCCAGAGAAGTTGTGGATGCTCCATCCCTGGAGGTGGTCAAGACCTAGTTGCATGGGGCTTTGAATTATCTGGTCTAGTGGAAGGTGTCCCTGACCGTTGCAGAGGACCTAGAACTATATGATCTTTAGGGTCCCTCCCGACCTAAGCCATTCCATGATTCTGTGATACATTTAATAGAAGATATTTGGGTTTAACTGCAACGAATGATTCAGAGGTGCTGTAGCTTCATCATTGTAACTCTGCATTTGTTACACTTTGAAAAACCATTTAGATTTAATAGTTCAGACTAAGTTCAGTTCTTGTCATATGTCAGAATACTGCCTCAAATATTGGCTGGAGATTGATTTTGAAAGAGGAGCAAGAACATGGCACTGCATAATGAGTCCACTGACTACTCTCCCATTTCCTGAGTATTTGTAGCTCTCAGGATGTTCTAAGTTTTCACAGTTTGCCTAGTTGGTAATCTTCACCGGTTCTGTCTTTCTGTTCCATGCTCCCTTTGCACAGGGGAGCATTTTTATTTATTTAAAAAACAAAATAAAACCAAAATTCCTTTAGCTCCACAATACTACCACCCTTTTGTGCAAAGCCATGTTGTTTTGTTTCTTTTTAAGCTGACTGCTGGCAAATATTGTTGATGTTGCCTAGCGCTTATACTGAAAGCTGGTGAACAGTTACTCCAACTCACCCTACGTCACTCATGATTTTGTAAACCAGTTTCATATTCACCCTCTTCAACACAAATTATCTCTTTGCCATGAAGTCGTATTTTGATATATAACTGATTATTCTCCCTTCAATAAATTCTTTTTTTGTGCACCAGTTCAAATGATTCTTCAGAGGGTTCCACATAAATGACATCTATTTCACACTTATGTAAGAAATATTACTATTGCCTAAGTAAAGTTGATCTTCATTTTTCCTTTCAAGACTTATTCCATTTCCAGTTTCTTGTAACTGCAGTGGGAAAATTACCATTTGCACCACTGATGACTTACTTACCAGTAATATGAATTTCAGTTCTATATATGGATTAAATGCTCAATTAGCTAAGAGGAACAAAACTGAAATGAAACAATATATTTTTCTCTGATTTAGAGAACAAAAATGTTTTGTTCATGAAAGAATGGAGGACAAATCATGAGTGATCCAATTCAAAAAGGAGTGGAAAAGCCCACAAACATTGAAACCCATTAGAACTTTTGCTGACAGGTGATATAAAAATGGTCCTTTGAAAATAATATACACCTCTTTTAATAAGCAACAAAAAGATGTGAAACTGTTACATTTTACTGAAAAAATATTTGTGTACTACAGGCATTGCTTGAATAGTCAGGAAAACTTCTACTAGCATCATTCCCATGAGACTCTTAATGACTCAGTTTTGGGGTCTGGCGCACCTCAAGATGCTTCTGACATGCTCTTCTGTATTTTGAAAAAAATTTCTCACATTTAATAAATAACTTTTCCTTTCTTTAAAAAAATAACCTCCACCATTACTGCTCCATTTACTGCATTGGATAATATTTACCTTATTTTCCTGTGTTTTTATAGGTGCTTTTAATATAGCAAATTTTAACCTGATTAGAAATTTTCAGGTCATACTGCAGTTAAAGTTTATCTTGAACTTAATAAACATGAGGCACCCCATATCTGTCATTGTACAGTCTTTTTCTATGGTCAGAGGACAAAGGCACTTATGAAGACAATATATTTTGGCTCTTCTATGTAAATGTTTAAGGGCAGATATTCTCTTTTCACTGAAGATAAGAAGACTCTATTTTTGAGTAGATGAAATGTCTAAAGTAAAAGGTAAATGAATCCTACTTCACATGCTTTGTTCAATCTAAACAATGGAAGTATTGTTTCTAGCAAATGATGCCATCGTTAAATGCTGAAGGTACAGATATCACTATAGATGCAAAATTCAACATACAAAAGAAGTTAAATTGTCTGACACAGGATACTGCACGCCGCTTCTCTTATGGGCAATTTCAAAGAGCTGTCATAGAATGGAGAGAGACAACACTAAAATATTACCAGTGAACAGTTTTTCTTTACAGACACAATACATAATTCTTTGCAGTGCCACAGCTATGGCATAATCAAATCATAAAATTCAGAAGACTGCATTTTCACTTGTATATTTTTACAGGCGGGTAAGTTTAATAGTCCCTCCTATGAAGAAAAAAAAAAAAGAAAACAAGGACTAACATTGGCTGCCCTAGTTTCTCTCAAAACTCTGAGGTCAAATTAGGTGAGAAAGGTGAGGTCATATTATCCCAGTGCACCACTTATCATCTGCTTTCATGTGCAATACTTGAGATGTCCAGGCTTAAAGTCTTTTCAATAATTCTTCAGGACACTGCAGCTCAGATCGATCTGTAATCTACTTTGGCAGAAGAAATTTCTCACTGTATATTTGTGGTGAGTATATTTTAACCCTAGCTAAAATACAAAATGGGAAGGCAACAGGGAGCCTAAAGAACTGAGGCATCACTTTATTGAATATAGTAAGAAGGGAAACATAATTTAAGGACAATAACTATGTAGTGCCACACCCATCCATCAGATCCTCATTTTTGTTCCTAGTAAAATAAAATTTATGACCACTTGTGAAGTTGACAGATATTCAAATTAAGACCACTCTTTGCTTGTCAGATAAGAGGCTTCATGAATCACAGCCACCAAGAGCTAACATGTCAGTGGTAAATGCTGCAAACGAAGCATACATTATTAAAATTAACTTAAAACTGAAATAATAAATCACTTGGTAAGAAGGAATTTATTGACCCTAAAGTGAAGATCTATCCTTTGAACAAACCATATAGTCATTAAATCAGTATTGGTCTTGAGATTTCATTCCAAAATGGATTTTACTCTTAATTTATCTGCCCTTCTTGAGGAAAAAACAAAACGAAACAAAACAAAGCAAAGCAAAAAAAAATAAAACCAACAAAAATACCCCAAAAAACCCCACAAAAACCCAACAAAAAACCCAATCCAGAACCAACATAAAAAAAAAAATCTTTTTTTTTCCTTTTTTTTTTTACTTACTTCAAGATGTACAAAAACATTGAGGTCTGTCTACATAGTAAGTAAATATACATATTATATCTGTCTATTATGCATAATAATTATACTATGGATATATAGATCTTGCCCATAAAATATGTTGCACTGTTCAACTCATGTCAATACCAATGAAAAGATAAACAATTTTGGGAAACAATTCTTAAAAATACCTTTCCCTTAGGGAAAGAAAAAAAGAAAAAAATATCAGAAAAACAACTTCAAAGACACAGCAAAATCTTAATATTAATTATCTGTGTTTTTTCTATTAAAAAGTTTCTCTCAGGTATTTTTAAGTTGAGCATTCTAAACAGGTAATTGTGGGGGTGGGATTCACTTCACTTAAGCTTAACCATCGTAAAATTAAGCATCTCTTCAGTCTTGGTTTTGTAGGCACACTCTTTAGTCCACAAGGTGGGAAACATCCCATCCTACCTGTTCTCTGCTTTCACTCTTGGCCATCCAGCTTTACTTTCGAATAGTGAATAGAGCAAGTGAAGGTTAGTTTGGACATTTAGTCCAAACACACAGGTGAAGTGGGAATAATTTTGGAAAACTGGCAGAAAATATGAGGTCATAGTGTGAAAGCACATCAGACTTGTCAGACTTTGAAACTCAGTGGATTTCTGCTTCCCACTCTATGAGTTGGAGGCTGCTGGCTGTTTTACTGTACGAATACTGAATATGCAAATACACATACAAGGAGAGCACATATGACAAGCCATATGAGACAGCACAGGTAGGAGAACAATGTCTTTACCAATGCTCACTTCAATTTAGATGTCATTCAAACAAACAAGAACAATCCAGACGACCAGTCGTGCTCCTTCTATGCAGCTGATCATGACTGAAGTCTGCTAGTGGAGCGTATAGTCACCCTCAGTCTCACAAGCATTTTGATTCACAAAAATTTTGATCTTCCCCTTTCCTATCAATTACACAATTTCAGCTGAAGCTCTTCAAGGCCCTCAACGGCCCATCAGACAGAGACCTGAGCACTCTCCTCTTTGTTATGGTCAATGATATCTACTGTTCCATATGGTTTGTGAGTTTTTGGCTTTTATACTTGATTACTATTAACCAGATAACAAAAGACATATCCTTAAAAGACAGATGTTCGTGCATACAGGACATCAGATTTGTGGAGCAGAATCAACATAACCACAATACCTTTTTACTCCAGTAATGCACACATTCTCTAGGATGAGAAAGTCTATCTTATCAGCCAAAACTTTTATTGTGAAGCATAAGCAAGTAGAAAGAGCAGCTGTTTGGGACATGCTGTATTCACACAGAAGCTGTTATAAGGCGGTCCGTTGTTGGGGGATGTTGGAGTTCCCACAACTTCACCATAGCAACAGACCCTCACTGCCAGAGAACTTTTCATTGCCAAATTAAAGCTAACACAGTTCTTGATACTTTTTTTCTAAATCTATGAAAAGTCATCTGTAGTGGAGTTCTTCAATAAACTTCTCAAAATTCTCTGGCATTTCTCCATTTTCAGAACAGAATTTCTGGTTGAGGGGCATGGGCTTTTGTAGTTTATTAAAATTGCATTTTTGAAAGTAGATTTGTTTGGTTTTGATTCAATAGCATTTATTGACATTTTATGAATGTCATGACCACCTCTCGAGAATACTACTCATTGTATTGAGATCTATTGAGCTAGCATTATACCAACTAGCATTGGTCTTGTGAGCATGGTAGCCATGGAAACATGGAGCTTCACGTGGCCCACTAAAATTGCATAGTTTCTGGCCTGCACAGAGCTGCTGTGAGCGGGACTTCAGGTAGCTCATGCAAAACTAACTGATCTGCTTAGGTTTTGGTGAACGCAGCACAGAACACAGCCAACCATAACCCTTTGGAGAACTGAGTATCTGAAAGGTTTTCCATTTGCAAGTAGACCAAGATAAAATACAATGTAGTGTTTATAGCATGTTTCAGTGGAAATGCTGCTCTCAGAAGCATGAACTGTAAGAAGACCAGGCATACTTAAGCAAGTTGGGTGATACAAAGAAAAATATTCCTAGAACTCTTGCAGATATTTAATATATGGTCTACATCCTTGTTAGCAACTTACATCACCTCTGTTATTTACTGGCAAAATACAAAAAGCTTTAAAACTTTCAACACTCATGAAAAAAAAAAAAAAAAAAGATTACCAAAATGTTTCAAAAGACATTATCTGATATGGGTAGGTCTTTTATCTTTTCTATTTTCCCACATGCAGAGTGTGATCTCAGGAACAGTTGAAGGAAATCTCTATGTTGAAAGAGTGCCGTCAGTGGCTTTGATTTCTGTGTCAGTAAATATACAAACAACTGAATGTGATATAAACTCTTCTTGCTTTATTCCAAAAATCAATATTTATATGAAAAAAAAAAAAGTTTCAACTTCACATCCCTCTGAGTAGAGCTGACACTTTAATTTGGATTCTAGATAATGAAATCTCTAAGCTATGAAACCACAAACACAAACTTTGAGGTGATTAAAGCCTTAGGCCAATTGTAGTAGAAAATAACCTTATTTAGGAAACAAGAACAATTTGATGCTAATGGATTTGGAAAAAGAATACACAAAAGTGCTATCTTAATGTGTATTTACTTTGCTCTGTGGAAACAAGAGTTTGTTTACAAGTATTGTTCTCATTACATATTCTAAATAGGAATGGATGAATTTAATTTAATTACATTTAATTGAATTACATTACATTTAATTATAGTTAATTAGTATACTAGCTAACTGTTCATTCCTACATAGTTCTAGTCTGATGCTCAGGCCCAGAACCATGAAAGAACCGAAATGCACAAATTCTGGTCTAGTCCAATTTTAGAATAGTCCTATAGAGTATATTTTTTAAAAGCTCAGCATGAATCTTGGATACTTAAAATCTGTAGAATCTTCAATGCTCATTAAGAAGTTACTTAACTCACTAAAATATCTGCTTTTGTAAGTGTTGTAACTATTGCCATTTTTGCAATGCTGAGGTCTTTACCCTGTTTTGCAACTCAGCCTGGCCAGAATTCCCAAAGTAAATGGTGTTCTGGTTAAGGTCCAATAATCCTTACAAAGCCTGTTTTAGCATGTCCAATACATATTAATAAAAACAAGTCCTACACAAAACAGAGAAGCTACAACTGTTTGTATTCAAAAATATAGCAGGAGGAATGCATTTTATCCCTTTCTCAATGAAAACTGAAGGTATAACACACAAACATGACACTGAAGAACTTCAATATATGCACTCATCAACCAGAGATATTTTACAATTATCTACACCTGCAAAATCATACAGGCATAGCAGGCGAAACACCGATTTCTCCCTTGCTTTTTTTTTCATGTAAAAAGAGGTATTATTTTTTGGGGGCACAACTGATCAGTAATGATTTGTGATCACTGTTTTTTGTGCAAGAATGTACCATTTGCTGAAATTTCTCCCTTCATCCTTTCCGTCTCACAATCCATAAATATCAGCCAAGAAATTTTGTCTTCCTGGGAAGTACCAGGTAATCTAGCACTTAGGTGTCTGGCAGGTTACTGTTTCAAATATCTGTGCTAAAATTAAACCTGTTGTCACTGATAATACATGCATATTATATCAAATTAATATAAAAGTGCTTCTATTATTATACAAAAATAATGGGATTTTTCTAATGTTTTCCTAGCACTTCTGTACACAGTTTTAACATTTGAGTAATATTGAAGCAGGTGGAATAAATATGAGATATATATTTTACTCATGTTACATACATCAAGACATAGAAATTGTGGAAGTAAGAGTAACAATGACACAATGCATAAGAATCAAATGACAACAAAACAGCTAAATAGATTAACTGCAGAATAATAGGGAAAAAAAAAAAAGCCAGATCATTGAATTTTTGGTCCCCTTTAAAAATAGAAAAATAAACTGTTTAAAATTTAACTTTTTTTGTGTGATACTAGCTGGAAAGAGCTTGAAAAGGGTCTGTTTATGGGAAAGTGTAACAAAACCTGTGTCCTGTTTCATTCTTGTTTTGCAGATAATCACCTTGTAATTGGCTGTATTTGACTAAGTGAACATCGCCCAAAAAAGTCACAAGTAACTGCTCAGAGGGAGAAACCACATTGGAAAAAAAGAGTTCTGAATTTACACAGTTTTTGAGCATTTGTACTGAATGCCTTTATGTGTCTCAAAAGCCTTTTTTTCAGTGCACTTTTATTTTAAATAGTTTGAAAACCTCAGTAGCATTTGGGTGGATTTGTCTTTCAGAGTCCCTTGCAAAATCCAAATCAATGTTATGTCAGCAGCAAATATTCCACATTTTTTATCATCTAAAGAAGCATAGCAGATAAAGACACTCTGTGTGTTGGAGTGCAGAACCACATGTATAAACAGCTTTCTTATTGCATTATTCTATGCAGTACAATGTCCCACAAAACTTTTTCACCTCACAAGGATATCCATTATTAATTAGCTTATAGTGGTTTTCATTGATTGCCACAGCAGAATGTGTCACAGTGCAAATTGTTTTTAAATTAAATTAGGTTTCCTATAACAAATTTTAGTATAGCAACTATACTGTACTATGCAGAAACACGCATATCATAGCCTAAAAACCATCTCAAGTTCATAAGCAAGGAATGTGCAAGAAAGAGGGAATGAAAATTAATCAGAATTATTTTTTCTTTTTTTATATGCTACATATAGAACTTTTGAAATGTTCATGAACCATGTGAATTGTAGTGCTTGACGGTGCACAAACACAACTATGAAACTGTCTTATCTAAAAATATTACAACTCATTCCTATCAGATGAACATGAATCCATAAATAACTCCCCGGTTAACATTTCTAGCTTTTTCTCTTACTTGTCTTATTAGTTATGTTTTTGAAGGACAACTTCTAAAGATAGCATCATCATTTTAACCAGTCTTTATATTTCAAGACAATTTCCTCAGAAGCATGTATTAATTTTAATTTGCTTATTTAATGCACTTCCTTTGGAAGTTTCCCAAAAGCATCTAAAAATATGGATATATTTGTTGCTTTTTATCACTTTGAAATAGAAACGCATAGAATTTTGAATCAATTAATGACACTTTCAAGATGAATCTGAAACCCTTGGCATAGGATTTCAGCTGTCTCTGATCCAAGGCCAGCTTGGTGTAACACAGCTGTGTGATGTTAATTCAGTTAGGTTGAGAAAATCATTGTGAAGGTGTAAAAAATTATATGAGCTGAAAGCACTAGAGATAAGAAATACAAAAACACAAAAGAAGTTTAATCATTAAGATAGCAATTATTAGGAGCTCAAAGACACAAGAGGAATAATATTAGCTGGAAGCTATAAAATTGCAAAGAAAAAAAAAGTAATTGGAAGATCGTAACTTGAAAACAGTAATGACTAGCCTTCTTCAAGAAATACTGTATCATTCCCCATTGATGATGACCCAATTGATGATGTCTCATTTGGGCTGATGAGCATGCTAATGTGTTGCCTAGTTGCTTGTTAATGACTTGGCATATAATACATACAAAATAAATAATTGCACTGTACATTGCAGAGCTGCATAAATCTTACCTGAAGTCTCTTTGTGTGCCACAAAAGTTACCCAATGAAAGTGACCCACAGAAGAACAGCAAAATTTCTGCTGAAACTGTGCTGAAGTAACATGATTTCTCAAACAGGAAAGCACCATGACCTTTGCTCCCTAGCAGTCATATTCTGACAAAAAAAAAAAAAAAGTAAGTTGACAGTGAAAATCAGTAAAATAAGGTCTGACATTTACTGCTTACCCACTCACAACAAATGTCACTGTTTCTTTCAAGCAAGCCAACTCATAGAGATGAGCATATATAAAATATTCACAGTAATCTTTATCCCACCGAGAGTTTACAGAAAAAAATAACACCACAAAACCCTTTGGTAAAGGCAGACAAAGTAAACAAAACATTGACTCAATCACTAGATTGGACATGTGTTCTGGTTTGAGGTAAAAGGGAACCAATTTTCTAATTTTCTAATTTGGAATTTTACTTTTTAGCTGGGCCTTGTCTAACTGACTAAAGTCTGAAATCAACAACACATTGTTCAGACAGTGTTCACTCTCAGAGTGACAAGACCTGATTATACCAAGGAGTGGTATGAACTGAGACTCCTGCTTATACTGATTGCTGTAACAACCAAGGTCAGGTAACTTCGCTGTTTGTCCCGTTAGAGGGTTGGAAGTGGAGAAGCGCAGAGGGGTCACACCTATAGTCAGGAGCGGACAGGACAGGTGACCCAAAACTGACCAACAGGGTATTTCATCCCATCTGCATCACGCTCAGTATAAAAGCTGAGGGATCAAAGGGGCAAGGGGGGCTCAGGCAAAGGGCTCTGGCAAGTCAGCTCTTTCTCTGTCTCACTTCTTCAATGGCCGATGTCTGA
>VXBO01008408.1:0-48197 GCA_013400135.1 Rhinoptilus africanus
GCTGATGCAAGGAGGGGTGTGGGAATTCATGGCTGGTGGCTAGGGAAGGCAAAGCCAAGTAGCTCTGGATTAATATTAATTGTTTAAAATAAGGGAAAACTATAGAGTACGTGTTCCTTTTTCCCTTGAAGTCAACTGCACGACTGCTGTTAAATTCAGTGAGAGCAGCCTGTGCTTATAACACTTTTGTGCAGTAGTGCTTTCTGAAGTGTTTGCTATCTTTTTTTGGGGGGCAGGGTGGGGGGGGCGTGGAGAAGAGGGAGTGAACTCTCTGAGGTCTGATCATGGAGTCACATTTTTAAAAAGTCACATATAAGAGTTGCAGGTGCTTCTTCTCTGTAACAGCAAAGTTAGCTTTCATTTAAAAAAAAAAATAATTGAGCTTTTGTATTACTATTTCCATAATATTTCAGCCTATTTTTTCAGATTCCTTCAATACTAAAACTGTCATATGTGAGATCTCTGGGTGAAAACTTGTATAATTCTTGACTGAACAAACATCTGTTGACCTCCAGATCATTTTAGATGAATGGTTTATACTTAGCAAAAGCTTTACATTTTACTTACAATAAGATATATAAAGATTAGGATTATGTATTTTTTTCCTGACCTGACTTGCTCCCAGTTTATCTGAGCTATATATTTGCTGTCAAAAAAAAACCCTCTGAAAATGGGATACCCTAGTCAGTGACATCAGTGTAATAATGAATTAACTGCTGTGCTGTTTTACTGCTATGAGAACTATCCAGCTCATAAAATCATACTCCAGTGAATCTGAGGGTGGAGCTTCGAAGTTTGTTCTGGCAATATTACACTGTGTTCAGTTTTTCTTGTCATCCCACTTTTGCAGTTTAAATTATGGTGTCTTACCTTTCTTTCCAGTTTATTGCTTGCATTGGAATGGTGGTATGGAATTTCATTGTTAAAGAGAAAGACATCACCCTGCAGATCCTAGTATTTATATTCCTCTACAGCTCACTTTACAGCACCTACCTGTGGACAGGTACGATTTTTCTAGGCAGAACCTAGGTACTGTAATAAAAGATTGATGTATTGAAATAATTTGATTATATTCTTCAGAGTAATCGTTCCTTTTGCTTGTACGTGGTCCCACAGATGTGCATACTTGTAAGCTGGCAGGTCTTGTTTGTCCTTGCTCGATACAGCAGCCTTGCCGGCTTGTAACCAAAGACAAGAACGTGCTCTCAAGGCAGAAGCAATTACAAATAGAGTAAAGGCGATGGGTTGCCCTTCAGCTAGTCCAAATCTTATTGACAGTTTTTCATTATTGTAGAATTTAGGATTTTAAATTATTCAGCATTAAGAAGATTTTTAAACCCTGTGCCTCAGGAAAGTAGGAAGTACAGAATGAAGGGAAATACCAAAGTAGCTTTAACATTTCTTTCCCCAGGCAATTGTAATTTCTAAAAGCGATGTGTGTGTTCTGCAGGTGTAGGTGACCAATGAAGGCATTGCTCAACGTAGGCAGAGTTGAAAGGTGCATCAAGAAACCTGAAGACTCTTACATGCATGATAAAAAAGCCTTTGGGTATTCAGGAGACCTTATATACTGTTCTTGAGTCCAGAATTTTGAGATTTTAATTCCTGTGATGTTTTTGTGGAGTAAATTGTGTTTAGCTGAAATGGGTAGCTCATGATTAGCGTAGCCTAAACTAAATACAAGCTTTGCGTCAGCATGGGAAATGTTGCTGAGCTGCTGAGTTGTGAATAGAATAGGCGTTCACAGAACATACCCCCATATATAGTTACATTTTAAAAATATGTGAAACTTTTTTGTTAAATTCATCATTGACTTCATAAAGGGCTAGTCCGTTTTTGAAGAAGGGTCATAACAGAATACAACATTATTCGTTAGTTGCTTAAGATTGTCAGTCTAGATCAACTGGTGTTGATACCTTAACAAATTAGTTACTTGTGTCTTAATTGTTTTTATGATATCTTTTAAACACCTGTGAACCTTCGTAAGCATTTGTAAGTGTATATTTAATGATAAAGTGTGCTGGAATTTCTTCAATGCTTTATTATTAATTTTTTTTAAGATAATAGGTGTTTCTATTTTACTTTCTCGCAATGCAACTAGGAAAAGAATTTTGGAATATTTGAAGGTCTGAGAAGAATATCTTAGTTATTGGACAATGTCACATCATAGAGTGTTTAGATTCTGTAATTATCAGTTCCCTTTTTAATAATAAACAAGGCATTTCATTTGGGTTTTTTGTAGGTTTTCTGTCGTTCTCTTTATTTCTCTTGAGGAAGAGAGAAACAGTAAAGATTCCCATTGGGTTTATTATCATTGCTGGATGGGGGTAAGTTAATTCAGAGTTTTCCCTGTAGAATTAGTAAGAGCATGATAAACACGTTACTTTATTCGTATTTTGGTCTTTCAGAGTCCCAACACTTCTGGTGGGAATCTTACTAATTGTTGGTGAACATAACAGCGCTAGTATTGACTCTGCCTTTTTCTATGGAAAATACCAGGTATGAACGCATTCTGTCCCCACCGCTTCAGACTTCTGCCATGTCCAATACATTTTTGAGAAATTGTGTTCTCTCTTTGCTTCTTCTGTAAGTAGCTCTCAGTCAAAGGCTACCATAATAACAGTAACATTAGAGAATGCTTATAGATTGATACAAAAATGTATTTCTGTAATGAACCATTAGGAAAACTTGTTTGAACGAGGACCCTCACGTTTAGGCAACTATGACTAAGAAAAAAGAGGGAGTAGGCTTCCCGAAGAAGACTTAGGAGTGGTAATGAATTGCAGAGCCCTTTTCCTGATGACTAATTTGTAGTCTCGCTTGATAATTATCTAAAATTGTTACTATCCAGTAGCTAATTAATGGCTTTTGGCCTGTAATAGATAGGATCTACATGACCTGTGTAGCAGTAACTGCTTGCACTATGGGAGACTTCTCTGCACAACCACAGATTGAAGGTCCCTGCCCGAGCCTCAACTACTGTTTTTACCAATAAGTAGTTCCTCTTACAAGAGGATGTAAAGTGTGCCGGCATAGGTATTTGTCATGTTTTCCCTCTCTCTTTCGTATGGATAGAGAGGATATGAATCTCTCAGGATTATTCATGTGGGACTTTCACAAGTATTAAATAGCCTCAGAGTGGACGCTGGGTATTGGTAGCAGGTGATCAAAAGGAAAGGTTAATTAATAGGATGCTCCTCATTGGCGAAAGCATGGAAATTAGAGCTGTGGCAGAGGGTGACAAGAGCACATTCTTCTTTGGAATTAAAAGGTACCTGAACAGAAATTAAACTGCAGCACTAATCATCCTGAGGGGAAAGATGATGGGGGGGGATGTTTTTGGATTGCATGGGAAATAAGGATCCCCACTTAAAAAAAAAAAAAAGAGTTACTTGGGCAAGGAAAATTAGTTAGTCTCACGTATTCATTGCTCTTTCAGCGCCACAAGATGCAAGAACAGTAAATGTAGAAAACTCTGTCTTATGCAGATGCATTTCTTAGTATATTTGGGAATGTATGGAAGTTAGAAAGACAGATATATGCAACTATTCTCCTTCATTTTGTGTTCAAGTGTACTTTCTTTGCTCTCTTAACAGATAATTACCACAGCAGTCATCCTGTTCATCAGTATATTGATGTCAGGTATTTCACTTATGTGCATGAACAGAAATAGGCAAGAGTCAAGCTATGAGGTATTGAACCCATATTCACCACGCAGCCAAGTGGAGGAGGTTGAGGTGGAAGGGAGAGAGGGGAGTCGAGTTTCAGCCGCTGTGCCTCAGCCTTCTCCAAGCTCTTCTGGCTCTTCTGCACAGCCTTCTCCAGGCTCTTCTGCGCAGCCATCTGCAGAAAGAGGTAGAGAAAGTAGATTTCTAAAACAATAAGTGGCTCGGGATACAATGAAAAAAATGTTCCAAATTTAATTTTGACCTGGGAAAGACAGTTGTTTACACCTACAAGTGTTACACTAGGACAGAAGAAAATCTAGATATAACTGCCCGAGGATTTATGTTTATGTTTCTAAGGAAAGTTTGATGGTTATCACTGTAAAGGTGGGGGAAGTGGACAGGGAAAAAAGCACGTGTATGGTTTTTATGTAAGTAGTGGTATCTTGATAAGGATTTGATAAATGCAGTCCACTAGGCGTCTTAGATTGTTTACCCACTAAACTGTCTCTGAGAATGAGCTATATGCCAGCAGCATTGCTACTCAATGTGTTTCTAATCCTCCTTGTTTGAACGTAGCCTTTTCCTGTATGTTTTCCCTCTAGCTAAAAGTATTTGTGTTGCTTCCATGGTGGTAGTGCTATGTTTCATATTTCCATATATTAGTAGTGCAACCCATTTACCCTCTCAGCAAATTGGAAAAATTAAGTCTGCTTTCTCCTTTTGGGTTATTTTTGAACACGGTAGTTAAAGCTGTATAGAATGTATTGTTATATTTGAAAAATAAGTTAATGTAGTTAAGAAAGATAACTATTCTGTTCCTTTATATCTCTAATAGGTTGCTGTTCTTGTCAAACAACAAATGGTGAATTATCCTGTACTAGAGAGAGCAAAGCAGTGTCAAATGCTGTTGAAAACAAGGTTCCTCCAATTGAGACAGGTAAAGCAGTAGTGTCTCCTTGTTTTAACACTGCAAACTATTCCATGGCACTTATATGTGTTTTCAGCTCTACTGGGATAACTTATATTTCATATTAAATTCAAGCATTAGGCAATGTGTTAGGTGTTCGTTCTCTTCTGCCTGATAGTTATTAGTAATCTTCCAGTCCTCAAGATAGACAGTTGTTTTGAGTTGTATTTTTACCACTAAGCTACTTTAACATGTCCTTCTGAGCATTGAGACTTTACCTCTCCATCATTGCCTTGTTCAGATGCTGGGAAGTTGAATACATAACCCTGCTTTGCCTCAAGTTTTCAACTTAAACGCACTTTTTTACATTCTCATGGTCACATCTTATGTCTTCTAAAAAGGCCCTTGAAGCCTTTGTTGTAATCATGCACAAGTTTTGTATGAGAAACCCAAATGAGATGTAGAAGAGCAAGCATTTACTGCAGATTAGGTCAAACGCCCATGCTGCTGTACTGTTCATGTCTAGGGGGAGAGAGACAGAGAAAATTGACTGAGGGGACCTTAGGAGTCACTGAAATAAGAAAACACGGATCAAAGTGACTGTTAAGCATCTGATGGAAAACTGCATGCTCAGCCCATTCTCATCGTACATTGCTATCAGTAATCAAAGCTAGCTGCAGTGCAGCCTTTCTCTTTTTCCTTTTTTCTTTTTCTTTTTTTTTTTTTTGCGTCCTTAGCAAGGAAGTTCATATCTTTATGCTTTGTTTGGATGCAACATAACTTCCAACAAATCTAAATATTTCACACCGAAGCATACTTAGTTATGTCTCCTCTCACATAATGCTAGCTTTCTACCTATTGCCAACCATTTTATCTGTTAAGTAATTCAGACAAGCATCATAAGAATGTTTTCTAATGATAGAGAAAGGCTACTTAAACTTTCTTATCCGAAAAGGTATGGCAGAAAATGTCGAACGAATGAGTGGAAATTTTTTCGACCTACTGAGTGAACACTTCAAAACTGTAAATCAGTAAAAGCAAATTGTAATGGATACTCTTGTGTAACTGGCTGCAGAAATTACTAATCCTTCTGCTATTCCATTGAGCTGCTGTGCCAGGTATCTGGTGCAAATTCTTAGGTATGTCCTTGCCAGGAGGTTTTTCACTGCCATCTAGAGGAAGATACTCAGAGTTCCTCAGAACTCTAGCTGGAAGACAGACATCCATTCTCTGTGTGTTTGGCTCTTTTGATAGAATTATGACAGTGTTCTGATAAACCATGTTAAATTTACAGTCACGGAACTGAAATAAATGTGGTGGATTTTCTGATCTGGAGCTCAACAATGCTGAGATACAGAGTGAAAACATGAAAGCTGACAGTGTATTTTAAATGCTTATTCCAGAAGTTAATTCTAAGTTTAAAAACTGTTCTGAGAAATGGCTATTTTTTCATTATTTCTAGTAGTGTTTTCTAAACATTAACCACAACTTAAGTTTGCATTAAACCAATTGAAGAAGAGCTCTGTTGCAAAAAGTTTCTTTCTTTTAAGAGCACATGTAAACTCCTGTTTCATTTGAGAATAGATGTCTGAACAGATTATTGTCAAAGCTAATAGTACATTTTTGTGTATGTGACTTCAGTACAGGTACTTACAAGGTAATTTAACTGAGCAAGTTACGTATAACAAGTTTGCTCGTGGAATTCGTAAGTTAGAAGCCTAATGACAAATTCCGGTGTGTTTTTCAGCTGATCAGTGCGTGAGTCGTTGCAGCGCTCAAACCTGCGTGTTGGCTCAGGAAGAACAGCTTCTACAGACCGGAGACAAACAGCTGGCCAGACACGTGCTGCTCTGCTTACTTCTTATTGTTGGCCTGTTTGCTGTAAATATATATTTTTAAATTTTTTTTTCTCCTCATGCTGTTTAATTCATTGAGGTGGGATGATTTTTAGGAAAACTATGTAGGCAGTCCAGTAAAAATCTTCCAATTACTCATGTAGCAATTCATTAATTAGAGGCTTTATTTTGGTCCCCTCTTATAAGAGGGATATCATAGAATTAATTTTTCTGTGCCACGTCATAAATTAAAGGCAAGTTAAGATTGATGATGTTAGTGAGCAAGCCACACTGGAAAACCCTAGAGGGGAAAAAAACCCAATGGAACTGTATCATTTGGTAATTAATTCATCACTATTGCCCCTCTTCCCATTTTCCTCAAGAGCTAGTCTTCTTCCCTAGACAATAATTAAATAAGGAATTAAATTAAAAATACAGAAATATAAACTGAATTCTACTTCTGAAGGAGACTATACAAAATTTGTTCCATCTAATTGTGCTTATATTTGGAACTTGGATTTCTCTGAGGTGCTTCAGTAAGGAAGAATAATGTAAGAGGCTATTTGAAATGGGAAAATACAATTTTGTTGCTTTTAGTGGTGTTTTGGACACAACAAAGCTAAATTGGTGTTGCCAGGCTTCCTGTCTGACTAGCTCCCAGCTGTAAAGGTGGCTGCTCCTATATAAAGGTGTGAAATACCAGAATGTAATGCATTAGGGATATAATTTAAATTTTTAAATGTGACACAGATGAGAAACAACTCTGTCTGAATGTAATGCTCAAAGTTGAGCTTCTTGTGGATGACAATTTACTTTTAAACAAATATTTTTATTTGAAATGGAAAATACAATGGCACAAATGTGTAGTACTGAAAAGCCAGACAGTGTGGCACAACTGTGTAGTGTAATAGCTGCTACTGCTGCTTTTCAGGTTCTGTTAAATTACAAAATGGAAATTTCCTGTGTCAAATATTCCATGCTAATATTTTTTTTTTTACATCTTCTGTATTTAAGAGGTGACCCAGATGTTAGCCTCTTTTTTAGTTGTATCCGAATGATTACATAGAAACTATGAAATGAGACCAGTTACACTACAGAATTAGCCTTTGCACCCAGAGAGGTTAACTTTGGAGGTTTTTTGGTTCTGTTAGGCATCTAAAATAGCTGAAGTGGTACGTGCTTCAGCTTTACGCAATCTTAACTATGCCGAAAATATGTAGAAAGCACTGGTCTCGGCTGAACAGGCCTGAAGACAAATACTGCAAATCTCTCTGGGCTAATATTGTCTGTGTTAGGTTGAATACTGCAGTATGCTTAAGGCAAGTTCCTGATGTAAACATGTAAAGGGGCAGGATCTCTACACTGCTATGTTTTGCACTATATTTTTTAAAAAAACAAACAAGCTCCCCCCGCTGCCCCCCAGCTATTAAGCTTAACAGAATTGATGTTTATTCCCTCTTATTTGCCTTTATCTGAATCACTTCTTAAATATACATGGTGAAAATTGTGCCAGAATCTATTAACATGCGAAGAATAAAAAAATTGGTTTTGATTTTTAACAGTCAGGTTAGGTTTGTAGGTTTTGTTGTGTGTTTGTTTGTTTTTTTTTTTCTTAACAGAATCTTTCCAGTTGTTTGTGGTGGCTGTTCAACCAAGAGCCTGGAAGACTGTATGTGGAATTGCAGTTCTTCTGTGCTGCCTTCAATTTTGGTCAGGTAGTTACCAACGTTTGTTCTGAAAATGACTTTGTTAGCGGGTGTCGCAGCAGATGCTGTCACAAGCACTGTAAGCTGAAGTCCTCAAACAATGCTGAAGTCACCGGCTCCTTATGTTGTTTGGCCTTTTTTTTTTTTCCTCAAGCTTATTCTTCTGCTTTGATAGGTTTCCTATCATAATGCATGTCTTTTGTGTACATGAACACTTTCAAAGGTACAAATGACAACCAAATGCCGGATTTTAGCCTTATTTGTAGCAGAAAGCTTCACTAATGTCAGTTCTGTGGGGTTACACCAGTATAACGAAATAGGTGTAAGATGGCTACATAGCTGCTTCCTCTATAAGGCATTAAGTTGTTCTCTCTGCAGTTTCAGTGACAGCAGCGTTAACTAATAGCTGACAGTTAGGTATATAATTGTTCCAGCAGCACACGGCCCGTTTCAGTGCAAACTGACACAAGGCAGCTTTGATCCACAGAGCTGAAAGCAAGGTCGTGTTCATAAACACAGAGGCCTGTTTTACAGAGCCATGGACAGGTGTGCCTACAAGGTGCACTGCAGTATCAAGTAATGATAGTAGTTTTGACACAAAAGTGGCACAGAAAAATGAATTAACTAGAGAGCATTCTAGCATTCACGTTACAGTAAGTGATTTCTTTTCTTGCCATTCACAAAGGGAGATTTAAATAACTGGCTGTGTAAGGATAGTCAGTTATCCTTAAGTGTCAGGCGGCATGTCCCAGCATTAGGTTTACCCAACTGTTTCTTGAAGAGTTTCTTTGATGGACTGTTATGTATTAATCTGTCTTTTTAAGGCCCAAATGAAAAGTCAAAGCAGAAACAAAATGCATTTTGAATGCTATCTAGAAAAGAGGAATACTTTTCACGTGTGTTTTGGCAGTAAGTTTTTAACATTTTATTTCTGTTCTTTAGAAACCAAAGGTTTTGCTTAATGTTGCTTTTTCTGTATTTTTACCTCCAGGGCTTCATTTGCTTTGGTATTTTTGGCTTAGATAAGCATTTAATCATTCTACCATTCAAGCGAAGGTAAATAGAATCTTTACACTTACACCTATAAACTTAATTATTAACAATAGTAATTTTAAAAGAGTACTGAGTGTTCAGGGCCGTTGCACTTCATTTCCTATTTGTTTGATCTTCCAAACTTATTTTCTCTCACAGTTGTGGAGAGCTAATTGCATTAACTGTGCATGAGTTTTAATGCTGTCCTAAAAAACTCCCAGTGCCAAAAATCCCACAGGGTGCCTACAGACACAATCTTTGGCAGATGATGGTGAAGTACGTGATTGGATTGGTGAGATGACGGATCTTCAAAAATAATTTCAGCTGATAAATTAAAATTTAGATGTGAATGCTAAACCAAATTCTTTTATCACTGTTTTGAAGTCCTGTATTCATAACCCCATCCAAGTACTTTGTGTGGATGGACACTTTTACTGTGGAGGCGGAAGTTGTACAAAGGCATCTTTGACTTGGAGCTAGCTGGCTGTGATGGGAGTCCGGCAGCTAAAGCTAACTCCCAACTGGTATCTGTCTTTCCTTCTGCCCGAGCCTAGAATAAAACCTCTCAGTGTTCAAAGGCCATACAAGTATATTAGGAAGGTTGTAAAAAGTATTGGGCACAAAACCAGTAAAGCAGTTGTGATAAGCTTCCTATGAGTTCCGTTCTATTATTTGCAGTTTCCTTAAAAGTGCCTCTAGTTGATTTGCTGGTTTTCTTTTTCTTTTTTTCCTTTTTTTTTTTTTTTAAGACTTGAATTACTCTGGGGAGGAAGGGAAGCAGCTGGGCATACGGATCCCTCCGTACCTGAGGAAATCAGGATGACCTGTCAACAATTTGTTCGTTATCATAGAGATCACTGCGTCAAAAGTATTGTCAGAGGCAGAAGGTAAGGCTCCTCCCTGCACATTTAACCTGTTCCAAAGGTCATAGCTCGCCTTTGGGAAATAACGAAATGCGGTTTAATCTGTCTGTGGGCGATTCCTGTTGTGGCATTCAAACCTCAAGGTGAGGATTAAGAATTTAGCAGTAACAGAGAAACGTTTCTAGACTCACACTGAAACATTGAGGTGCAAGTTACCAGATTATCCCATCTAGGTTTTATATAAATGATAGAAAGTTGTGTATCATCAAGGCATTGCCCCAGTTTTTGCATTTACCTGGATTTAGGAGAGAAGATGTCCCTGAAGAAGTGTGTTTGATAATGCCTGTAATAGAGTGCATGTCTGAGTGTTGTCAAACTTGAGACCCTTCATTTGCTTTGTTTTGAGATTAAGAAGGTATCAGTATTTATGTGACTGAATATTTACTAATAAATAGCTTTTAGAGGAGGCAAAACTGTTGGAACTGATGTCAGCATGTACTCAGAGGCCACTCAATATGTGAGATTATAGTGGGTTTAGGATCTTCATGCCTTTTGAGCTGATACAATTTCTCTTGCTCATTCCTCTTGCGAGGCCTAAACCTCAATTTATGAGTTGAGCAAAGCTTTCAGAGGCAAATTATGATACCCAAATCAAGGATTAGGTATTCAGATATGCCTAGGTGGATGAGAGGAGAATGCAGACAGAAGCCGCAGGAACAAGATTTTGCCTTTGTTTAAATATTTACTGTATGAAATGGAGACATGAAGAATTGTTCTAACAGGACACTTACACTTTTCTTGTCATGTGAGCTTTTAAGTAGGACTAATTTGGAGTGGTCTTTTAAGGGTCAGATAGTCTGAAGCCACATTCCAGAGCTGTATTTGACAGCATCATGATTTCGTATGGTCTCCTCAGAAGTCAGTCATGTTCCATAAGAAATAAAGTAATAAAGATACCCACTTAGGAAAACTGAACTGCAGCAGTTCAAGGACCTGCTTTTTTTTCATGCCAGATAGTAAAGAATGTATCAGAAAATGTTTGTTTTGAAATACGACAGGTTTTACTGTCGTGTTTCCTGTGACTCTGCTGCTGTTGTGGTTACTTGGGCCCTTTGGTTGGGTTTTGTGGTTTTTATTAATCCTTTATATCCATCTGAGAATACATCAGAATTTGACGTTTGTTGCTTTATTGTTTTAATATTGTTTGTGCGAAACTGCTTTCATGCCTTTTTTTCTTCTTGTGAGTTTAAAGAAAGCATTCTCTCATTTTAAATATTCATCTAACTTGATGCTCTCCTCTGATTTAATCCCACTGTAACTGAGACCTTGTAATAGTGGATTTTCATTTATTTTAATGTTTGCTTCCCTGCTAATAAGTGTTAACACTTGCTCTGTGTTACTGCTGGTTTTAACTTAAAAAATAGAGAAAGAAGTTTGGTTTTCACTGTCTCTGTATAGCTGTTAATCATCTTCAGAAACTCTGCACTTGGGCTCCATAGAGCAGATTTTAGATAACCAGAAACGTTTATTGCTGCAGGTAAACTTCTGAGTGGTATTTTTACTGCAGCTAGGTATATGTTAGCGGCATAGCCTCATGAATATGTAAAAGAAAATTAGGATAGTCTTGTTGTAAAGGTTTTGCTTATTCTTAGTACTGCCTGTGTGGTAAATATTTAACCGGATATGCAAGTTGAATGGGTTTTGTTTACGGTATGTGTAAGCAGTTAGTGTCTGTTTAAAACTGTAGAGAAATTATAAAATGGAATTAAAGTGCAGATTGAGCCCTTGTTGCTGGGGGCAGGCTGCACTCAAAGCAGGTATTTTGTTGCAGAAATGGTCATGCTAATGAGCACATGGGAAGTAAGTACCCAAGAAATAGAATTCATTGTGTTTTTAGGAAAATTGCTACTTTTGTTCACTGAAGCTTATTTGCACAAGCCTAAAATGACATTGTGCGTACATTTTGCTTCCCATGGAAGTGTCTGTAGGAAGAGGTAGTGAACATTGGCATGCCCCTAATATACAAAACTTGGCAAATTCTCTTCTAACATGCTCTTAACTATCATGATGTCTTTCCTTGTTTCCTGCTATTTTTCCTTGCCTTTCCCCATCGTGCAGTGGTGGTACCAGATTTACAGAACATGTGGGTGAATCATTCCTTTGACATACAGGTGTGGTGCGAAGGTCTCCACCGGCATCTTCTTTGGCTGTGACCTGGTGAACTGGCTCATGCAAGTTGGCCTTGCCTCTGACCGTGGGGAAGCCGTGATGTATGGAGACAGGCTGATGAAAGGAGGCGTCGTCCAGCACATTACAAATGAATTTGAGTTTCGGGATGAATATCTGTATTACCGCTTTATTCCTAAGAGATCAGTTGCAGTTGAGAGCCATTGACCTGAGGGTACGGGCAGAGGACGGGCGGTTAGAGGTGAATGTGACCAACCTCCTCCGCCTTTACCACTGAAACTGGAAGTATTTCTGTCTCAGTGCTCTCAGATAATTGCGTTATTGTCTCTTGTAAAGTTAAGAGATGTGGCTCTACTTGTGTCTGTTCTGAAGGAAATAGTAGCAAGTGATATTTAGTGAGTGTTCCACCCAGAAGGCAACTAGAACAAAACAAGATGCTCTGGATTTAGAGCATTTTTCTCCATTTTGAGGAAAACAAATATTAAATTAAGTGTCACTATCATATTATAGAGGCATTATAACAGCAGCTTTACGGACTGGTGCCACAATGGAAAAAAAACATGAATGAGAGGTATTTTTCATGTTGCTATATGTTTTCCATACTTTAGTGTGATGAAATATTGATTGCTGTTTACAGTTAGGCTTCCCCCGACTTCACAGAAGTAGGATTTCTTCTATCATATCCCAGTTTTTACAACTCTACTCTTTGTCTTTTCCTAGCTGTTTACACCTCAGATGAGGTGGTTTGTTTCTCCCTTAAAGAACTGTTGTGAAAATGATTCCCATGTCAGAGGATTAAAACTGAGGAAATACTGTGTGGAATAAATAATGGTTTTGTACAAAATTACCCAATCTTAAAAACATAAAAAAATACCCACCGCTCCCCCAAACTAGGAAATGATATAATGGAATTTCATGCAAACAATTGGTTCTGAAGTTTTGCCTTATGGTGGTATAATAGCTTTGTCAAGAGTAGACTTTTACTTTCTGAAATTAGCCTTCCCAGTTTAATTCAGAAGTGCCAGCCTCAAATAAAGATGTTATGGAAGCCTTGGATACCTGTGCAAGTCAAGATGAAAAATTTTATCAACTCATAAAACCTTTTAAATGAAATACAGTGACTTTTAAATCTATTATATAAAGAATCCTAACTGAACATCAAAGTTATGGTTTAGAGTAGCTAAAGATCCTAAAATTTTAGTATTTGTTGTGTAACACAGGTTTTTAACAAGTCTCAGGTATCTTCCTGTGATGTTTAAACTACAATGTAGTTACTGTAGTGTCATTTGGATTCCTGTGCACTGAAGGCAGAATCTTGGGATCTGCGTGTCTTCTGCAGTATTTTGAAAAGGTTAAAGACAAACTGTAGTATCCGATAGCCATTATGCTGCCCTTTTAAAACTGCAAGGACAGCATTTGTATGCCTGGATAAAAATTTTATACAGTGAGGGAAAGGAAAACAGGTATTTAAAAAAATTAATTATTTGCTCAAGCATATGAATGTCATGAATTTTTTTTTAAAAGTCTTTCCCCCCTTTTTTTTAGTACATGGAATTTTTTTTATCATAACTACTTATGCATCTACTTTGTATTAAGTATTAAAAGTGATTTTAGCAGCATAAACCACTGTTCAAGAAACAGTTGTTTTATGGTAGCTATAACTCCATGAAAGACTTATATTGGAAAAATAATTCCTTTTACTGTCAGCCTTATTGCATGTCTGCAGTGAGCACAGAAACATAACTGCACCCTCTGCGTCTGTATGCTATAAAACTTGACATATTTTAATGTTTTCCAGCAGCAAAATAATTGATATTTGTATCAGGCTGTGGCCACAAAGGAAAACAATAGACTATATCCATTACAACTGCTGAAGACGGCTACATCAAATATTTTGGAATAATTAGATATTTGTGACTTAAGAGCAGGAGCTGTGCGCTTCTAAATACTGTAACTTGTCAATAAATCTGTTACTTGATTTCAGCGTTCTGAGCTTTGGTGTGATGTGAGGTGTGGGAGGGTTATGTGTGCGTGTAAAGGTTTACAACAAATGTGGTTTTTCTGACAGATTTGTTGAATTGGCTCTTGGGTTTCAAATTTGGTATTTCTTAAATCGACTTTCAATGTTTTTTAATTAGGCAGAGGACTTGCTAATGGGTGTTCACACAAAGATACCTGGTTTTGTCAAACAGCTGAAAAAGATCTTTAGGAACATTTCAATTATCATCTGCTTAACAAATGCGATTTTTTTTTTTTTTTGAAAACTCTTCAAATGTTCAAGAAGTTGATCTTAGGTCAGTTTTACGGTCCTATGGACAGTCATTGTTCTTGCACTCTTTTTTCTCATTGTGATCGTAAAGTCCTGCCCTTGCCTCCCTTTTTATAATGGCTCTGCTCTTCCCTAAACACAACCTATCAGTTTAAAGTAAGAAATCGCTCAAAATTTCTGCTTAGAGAAGGCTCTCTGTTACAAATCCACTGAAGAGAACACCTTTAGCAACTGAAACCAAATTCTGCCAGATTAACTGTTACAACCTTGTGACTGCTGATATCGTACTCGTTAGCCTGAGGAGAGTCTATGGTGGTTAACAAGTAGGCTAAAGAAATTGGGAATGAAATACAGGATGTGATAATCTATTTCTAAATCACTGGGTACTTCTGGAAGCTAAGAATAGACTTTGAATACCTTTAGAAAGGTAAGTAACTTTTTTTTTCTGATAAATATTTGCTTCCACCAAGGTGCGCTGGTAAGTTTTAAAATAGTGACAATTCGATGTACGTCAATAGTTCATCTACTGATGTGTGAATTTTTGGTGGTTGCTTTAAAGATGTGGTCAGTGGGGCAATGAGTTCTTTTATTGTGAAGGTGCATTAGTTCGGGATAAATCTCAGTTGGAAGTTACAGTTCCATGAAAACATCCACTGAACAGGTAAGTCCAGAGGAGCCCCCAGGGAAACAAGGCATCGTTTTTCTAGCACTAATCTCAGAATAACTGTGATAATGGACAAGGGTGGATAGAAGACTTTTTGTTTTCTAGGTAGCCATTTTAGTACTTTTTTTATTAATAATGATCCTTCATAAAGCTCTAGACCTCTTAAAATGCGCTGTGGTAAGATGTATTCCTAGGTGAAATACAGGCACAGGTTGCCCTCTAGAGGACATCCTGATGTTATTTATTTTTTAAATAGGGTTGTGGGAGGGAGGGGTCTATTTTCCTCATGATCTCATATTCATTTTCTGGTTTTACACTGCATGGGAGGATGAAATCCCAAGGGGAAAAAAGGTACCAAAACGTCCTGTACCCTGCTGGCCATCACTTGATCCGTCTCCACACATTCACATTGGTTTCACTCTGTATCCTGCAGACCAGTAAATAAAAAACAGCACAGAAACTAGAGGAACAGCTGGACTGTACCTACCTATATTACAACCACACCGATACGCTTAACCTGGTTAATTGCCACCCCACGGTTAAGTGGCCAAGAAGTTCACTTAAAGCCTGCTCCGCCACCTTCCCTGCGCTCATTCCTGCGTAACTTCCCTATATTTGCACTGTAGCAAAAAATTGTTTCTATTGTTTTGTTATGCTGCCTGTAAACTTGACTCATACCTTGGTTTCCAGCACGGTTTTACCCAGCTTTGAAGTTATCAAAGAGGTAGCGTGGAACAGCTGATGATCAGAAATGGGACAAAGATATACACAGTTGTCAGATACAGACATCCACGAGGAAAACGGGTGAATACAGCAAAATTTTTTCTAAATATACCTTCCAGTTCACAAACATCCACAGTACTATTGAACTTCAAAGAAATTTTTTTGGTAAAACAGGCAGAAAAGGTTGACAGTCAACTTAAGCTTACTTTCTGTCTTACCTGCTGCTCAGTCTGGCTACTGCTAGTTGGTACACCTAGGATCACTGGAACTAGAAAGTTCAAGAACCTTTCCTGACCCCTTAGTTTCCTCCTGTAGATCTGAACACAGGATCCCAAATTAACTTCTCTTTTCATTGTAGGATCAGGAAGAACAAATTCTGCCAAGCTCTTAATTTCCATATTCATTCTGCAGACTTTATTGTATATGTATTTCTTTTGTTTGTTTGCCTAGACTTTTATTTTACCAGTAGGGGGATAGAACAGTTTACAAAATGAGAAAACTGTATGTGCAGCCCCATCTTTAGCATCCCAGATGATTCTAGATGCTGACTAAATATAGAGAAATCATCCAAGTGTGGTCTTTCTGTGGGGGTGCTGCGTCCTGTCACATACTGCTCCTGCAGCTCCAACGCTCCATTTCATGTTACGTGGTCACTTCCAAAGGTTTGCAAAAATCCTGGGTTTTGTGTTGTCTTGTCGTCGGGGTTTTTTCCTTCCAGTTACACCTTTTATCCTGCTTCATCATGTAGTAAAGCCAGAATCTTCTTTCTTTGGTGTTTGCTCAGTTTGTCCCTTGCCACAGATAATAACAGTAGTGTCACGTACTAATCTTTACTTTTAAACAGGATCAGGGAGGAAGAGTTCCTGGCAGGGCCAAAAGCTTCATTAAACTGACTTCATAGTCTGGTGACTTTGGCAAGACAAGTCATGGTTAAAACGCTTTATATGGAGTGAAAAAATGTAAAAGGACTTTTCAGTGTCCTGCTGAGTACGTGTATATACTTGTGTACCCCAGCCTCTTCCTCTCTAGTTGCCTGATTTTAAAAAGGTAACAATTCAAGAAACATTAAAAAACGCCTACATGATGTTATAGAGCACACTGCAGAATTAATTTGACAGTAGTCATATTGGTATGTTGTTAATTTATTTTTCAGTAGCAGGGTGGGGAAAATACGGAAGTGAAAACTGTGGTAACTTGGAGGATGCTTGCCTTGGTGAATTCCATGTAATCAGATTTCACAACAAACCATGGTAAAACTGTAACTGTGATTTGGTTTTAATACAGTTTGAACTCTTAGCCGCAGTTTACACTGAAGGAGTAGAATGTTCGTATATGAAAGGTATCTTAGAATGGTTTTATCAAATGGGAATATGAACCTTACTTGACTTGCATATCACTTTCCTTTTTATTCAGTGCAATCCTAGGGAAGTCCTTCAGCGTGGCCATTTTAATTCAGACAACATGAAATTCTGCTACACTTATCTTTACTATAGAAGCTACATGTGTGTACACTGGAACCGATTTCTCCAAATCTGAGTTAGCGTTCTTCACCCAGAGATGGGGTGGTTCCGCAATTCAGTCAAGCTATCACATGCTAATTGCATCTGTCTGTTGGCACAGTCAGCCTCTGCTTCGTGCCACATACAGACAAAGCCACTGCCTGGCTCTGAAGAGCCTTTTCAGCATTGCTTCATACAACCAAAAGCTGCTGGGCCTGAATATGAATCTGCATCTTTAAAACCATCCGTGCTAACTGCTACATTGAAAATAGGATGTAATCTATATAGCTGCTTCATTAGGAAAGTTAATCATAACACTTAATTTTACCACATTCAATTAGTACTTTTAGCTATATATCTTGAGTTCTTCTTCTACGCACTGTGAAAAAAGGTTAACCACTTGGTCAGCGTCAAGACATCCGGTTTGCAGGATTGATTCCATTTCACTTATCTTTTGTTTCTCCAACTTCTGTATCTCTTTCAGCATCTCTTTACCTTTGCCCTGCAAAAAGAAATGTATTTCACTAAAAACTATACAGAGTATGTAGTGTTCAAGCTAACAAAATTCTGTCTCACTGTCCTTATTTTAACCTCTTAATAGTTCCTAGGGTGCAAGTTTGTGTTGGTGGAAGTTGTCACCATGACAGGTTTTTTTAGATACCTTTCCTAGTATCTAGCATTCAATTCATCTCCCTACATCCTTGTGTGATGGACTGCAAATAAACAAAATTAAAGCTGCTCTAGGTATTTATTTTAGCAAAATTTAAGTGGACATATGTCTTATTTTTAAGAACCTGTATCTGTAGAGAGGGGAGATGCTACTGTTAAAAGCAAGCAGCTCCCCCCCTGCTTCACCTCTGTGTCCAGCTATCTTTGTGATCTTATTTCCTGTCCATACCAAGCAATGATAAAAGACATGCCCTCCTTATCGCCTAAGACCAGGGTCCTGAGGAGTTTTAAGTCCTCTTACCAGGAGCTGTATGTTTGCCTGTGGCTACTCGAGCATTTCCCCACTACCTGATTAGCGCAGGAGTCCGTGTGGCCCGCTACTTTGCAAGGCGAGCAGTACCGGTAAGTTGTCCGGGGCTAAACCTGGGAGTACAGCAAAGTGCTAGCTGCAGTGTTTGGTTTTGGAAACATACGCCTGCCAGATGCAAGATGATGGGCTTCTGGTGCGCAGCAGTGTTCTTCACAATCCATCAAAGGGCATTAAATGGCATCGCATTAACAAAACGTGAGCAAGGAGCTTATATAAACCACCTGCTTGCGTTGAAATCTAATTTAATCAACGTACCTCGGTAGTTTCCATAACTACAGCAGCACTTTCATGTTTTTTATAGAGCTCATGTCTTCGATCTGGCTTACTCTGAAAACGTGGCTGCTTCTTAACTGGATCATCATCACCAAATGTAGGGGAGATAGTTTTTAATAACTGAGTAATATTGGGCACAAAAATGAAAGGCTTGAAGACAGACCTAGAAAGAGAAAACAGAACAGAGATCGTTTACTGATACACTTTTGTTAAAATTGTTGAGTCAGTAGATTGTGTGTTTTCCCCATTCTTCTAATTCCTTAAGAAAGAGAATTAAAAATACCCAAGCAAACCAACCCAAAAAACCTCCTAAATGACGTTTAACTCGGCGTCATAGCAATGCTTCACTAGGTAGGTTGGCAGATGGCATTAATGTACATGATGTACATTACGATCCTCCTACTTTCTGAATGTGCTTTTTCAGAAGGAGGAAAAAAAAAAACCAAGCAAAAAGGAATATAATCAGACCAATTACAGCATTTTTCATGTAGATACTTGCAACTTTTTTATCCGAATTACTTGCTGCTACATCACCTGGCAGGATCTGGAGTTCCGGTGAAGTAGTGAATACAGGGGAGATTGGGCTCCTGAGGCAATACAGACACCATGCTTCCAGTTGTCATAAATCCACCTTCCATATTAATGCCACTCTCCTTGTCACGAAGAATTTCCATCATTATTTCAGAAGTGATAGATCCTATTGAAGATACAATATGATTATTTGCACACAGTTCTACTTATAATACCAACTAAATGGCATGTTCTCTACAACAGGGTGTTTTTCCTTTAACAGGCAATGCCAATTTTAGTTTGTCCATGCTGGCAGGAAAAAAAAATCATCCTAATAGCATACCTTAATATGTAACACACTTAAAAATATTATTGTGTTCCCCAAAGTATTTCTTTCAAAGAGTACGTGGTAATGAGCTGAGGATGACAACACATGATGCTTTCCAGAAAGGTAAAATACATATGGCTAGCAAATGGTCATTCACACAGTAACTTTTACGATGAAAATTAGTAGTGTGGATTAAAGGCTGAACTTTGTGAGCACTGCGTGGAAGTTAAATCACTATAATAGTTATTGGTGTTTGTACACAGCTAATACCACTAGCTTGCTTTGGAAATGCAAAAATAACAACTATGCATGGATTTTGTGTGTAACTTGGAAAATAAAAGGCCAAGACTGTAATTTTTTTTTTTTTAAGAATCTGACCATCCAAAGCACTTAGGCTTCAAGTTGACAATTGAAAGGACGCACTGGAGTTAACAACTTGTCCTATACTTACGATCAACAGGAACTACAATAGTACATCATTTGTAAAGAAGTCTTAATCAACTACCTATGTGGGGTATAGCGCCAATGAGAAAATAACTCTTTCTTCTCACTTAGATGAAACAAAACCCTTTCTACATACCCCTCTGCATCTAGTCTTCAAATGATCTTGCTGTTTCTGTAGCATACGCTGAAGCTTAAATACTGGCATGGTATCACTAGGCAATCCAGTATTCTAACAGGCAGCACTTGCAGTGGTTTTATTTTCAAATTTGGTGCACCAGTTAAAGTTATGCCCATGGCAGAAAAACATTAGTTCATTCAGTGTTTGGTTTTCTTACTTGAAGGTATCTTCTACCATTTAATCTTTCAGTGTTTCCCCTACTGAAGTTCTAGCTGCGTAAAGAATCTTTTTTTAAATGGCCTTGCTGTTTCCTCTTAAAATAATGACTCTGCTGCTAATTCAGATCTCTCCAATATTATTTTTTAGTACACAATTCAAATTGCCTGTAGACAGGCGTGCAGCACGGCATTTCAGCAAGGAAACGCTCCTAACTGTTCCCACCGTTGCCTGGGAAAGTCAGAGAATTCAAGAAATCAGCATGCTAGATGAATAAAAGAAATTAAAAGAAGCAACAGTCAGTTTGTCAACTGCAAGTTGGCAACTTGTCCAGCAGGAAAGAAGGCATTGCGTATTTTCCACTAGACTTCTTCATTATTTTGTATTCCTGAAATACATTCCCTGTTTTTTTGAGATATAAATAATGCTTATCTTCACAAGGTAAGCAGCCTGGAAAAAACACCGTAATGCCACTGAGTGAAAAAGGTGGGAAGGGTAGATTAAAAAAACTGTGATTTTACTGATGCTGTACACTGAATAGCTTTTAGTTAGGGCACCTACTTAAAGTTAAGTGCAAATAAACTGGAACCATATGAGGCTGATAACCTGAACACCTAGTGTGATTTTTTAAAATGGCTCAGGTAAATGCCTGAAAATGGGGATTTAGAATGAAAACACTGATAGAATTGCAGCGTTGTTATAATACACGTAAATACAGGTATTATGAAAATGCTTTCGGTATTCAGAGCCTGCAATTCCCAAAATGAATGCAGGATTTACATGATCGCTAGAGCAGGATAGCGAAAGGTCGTTCTTTCTGACGCATTAACAAATTGCTAAACTTGGTCTGGCAGAGCTCAGCCAAGTAAATAAAAAAAATACAGGGGTGCAACGTAATTTTGGTTCAGATTAATTACTTCAAATGAGCAAGTGAATACAGATGCAGCAAAAACCTGCCAGGTGGACGCGGTTAGAAGAGAAGTATTAGCTTCTTTCTATAGAGGTCTGAAAAATAAGTTAGTGATTGGAAGCACCTGCTTAGAGTACAGAAAATTATTTTGTTCTGCTCTCGGCGTATTTTATTAGACTACACAAGGTTAGAGTACCTGTTATAGTGCAACTACAAAGATTTAAAAACCAATCTCAAAAAACAAATGCAAGAATGGTATCTATCTGAATGCTGTGCTGTTGTCTTAGGCCTATATGGAGGGTACCAGAGTCAAGTTGTTCATAACGTTCCGTCTGCGGCTGCAAACCCCTGAGAGTCTGTTTTAGCCTCTGGTTTGGGGTTTGTTTTTTCCTTAGAAATACAGTAATAACATATAGCCTACCAGAATGTTTCAGAGCTAGGTCTTACGGAGTATCTAGGAGTATGGTCATAATGTGACCTCTCAGTGTTGTTACTGTAGCTTTGTATGATTGATATTTGACCCTTGGTTTAATTTTTCCTCATCAACAACTTGGCACAAATGGATAGAAGAGTTCAAGTTCAGCATTCAGGCAAAAAGTTATTCTAGTAAATTCTGGTTCACCAAATCATGTGAATGATTGCCCGCATCAGGTGTCTAGTAATTTCTGATTTAAATTAATACAGCTCACTAAATGCTTTGCATGTCTTAAAATATAAAAAAATGATACCTTTGTGTTTGTTCAGAAGTTTATAGCCTTCACAATATCGGCCTCTTGTTGTGGTCATTCTGGCAGTATTTACATAAGAATATGTGGCAGCAAAATCAAATTCCTTTTCCCCATCCCACCAGCCCTTGCTTTTGGCATATTCCTTCAGTTCTGGGTGTTCTCTGTCAATCTTGGTTGTGATAGAGAGCTGGTTGGAAATATTCCGTACACCACCTGTTTGTAAGGTGAGGAAAGAATCATTTTAATGCATGGAATGCTTTTTCTTGGTATTTTGTTTACAGTTAGCTTACTGAAGCAAATTATGCACTGAAGAGTTTCCTGCAAGATCTGTGAGTCCCGTGGTTTATTTTTGGCGCTCTCTCATTTACTTCTATTGCCAACATCGTATTTCAGGTTCTGTCCTGATTATTCCCATCTTTACATTCTTCCCCTTAGACCTCCAAAGACATAACTTGTCCTTCTACGTCCAGTGGAAGATTCAGCCCAATGCACCAATCCTGTCGGTACTACCCTGCCACTAAATGAAATTGCCATCAATTGCCACCATCATTAAGACCATACATACTGCTGTCATTCTCACACTGAGCTTCTTGCTGTCCTCGGTTTTCCGAGTGCAGAATGGTCAGCTCTAAGTCTGAAAAGGCCCCCTGTGACTCAGCTCCTGTGGGAAACTGCTAGCCACTCCACACGGCCGCTCTAGGAGGCAACTCCTGTACGTATCTAGAGGCTAGTTTGATGCCTTAATGAAATGGTGAATGAAAAGCGGAAAACTGCTAACTGTCATTGCAATTTTAAATGTTTAAAACGAAGAGCATCATCCATACCTTCAACTTTTTCTGCTGCCCAGTATTTTCCTGATGTTTCCAGCACCCATGCCTCCTTTCGGTCGGCTATCAGAAAACTGTTATGGTATGTAAATGCCATCTGGCTCTCCATACAGTTTCCTCCCTGTCCATATTTTTCTAGCAAATCAACTATGACAGTAACAGCCTCTTCAGCTGTGTCCGCTCTCTCCAGTCCCAGCCTAAAACAAAAGGAAGATGTTATCTTTGGAATGATAAACTTTACATACACGCATTCGGCCTGGCTATTCAAATCGAACTGGGAGTGCTGTTTCTGTACCTGTTGCTGGTATGATCTGGGAAGAGAAAGGAGCAAGTCACTTCAAGGGCTTGTTTGAAGTGGGTCCTCTGTGTCCTTGACACAGGGAAAAAGAACCAAATGGAAATATAGAAAGGAGAGGGCTCCTAGGAAAGGTCTGCAAGTCCCATATGGGCTGGGGGCAAACCGACTGCCTTGTGTAGGTTAATGAGTTAGAGTGGCACCCAGCAGGGCAGGCAGGAGAGGCTGTGGTTATTTATGTGGGGACGCGCAGCCGAGGCTAAAAGGGAAAGATGGGGAAAATGGGAACAGACCCTGGGAAAAGGCCCGAACGCTCGTTCCCGAGGTTCAGCCGCGCTCTAGTTAAGAGCCTTGTTTCAATTTATACTAAGCTTGCAGAGAGGAAAAGGTTCGATGATTTCCTTGGCAGACTGTTCTAGCCCCTGACACCTCATGGGCAGAGATCTAACACCCCTGCCAAGAAATACTTATTTTTAACCACGGCAGAAGAGACAGACGCATCCTCCCAGGATTGAAAGCGCCAATTTCCACACACACACACAAACCCCCCCCGTTATAACTCAAAGCCAACCCCTCACAACCCAGCTGCCCATTCCCTCCCGCCTCCCGGCCGGCCGGCGCCCACCTGACGAGGTCCATGCCGAGGAGGGCCTCCTCCCCGCCCGCCTCCTCCCGGCCCCACACCGCCTCGTTCCCGATGCACAGCCCCTGCTCGTTGGCGCCCATCTCGGCGCCCCACAGCCAGGCGGGCCGGCTCAGCACCACGCCCCGCGTCCGCTCCGCCTGAGCCGTCCTCACGTAGGTGCACTGCAAAAAAAACCCGGCCGCGCAACGCAATTACCATCCTTTTTCCCCCCCTTCCCGCGTCTCAAAAATACACAAAAAACAGGGCGAAAGGGTGGGGTGGTGGTGTCTCTTTGTTTGTTTGTTTTTTAACTCGCCTCCAGCTCCGCGCCCGGCGGGTGGACGGCGGCCGGGAAATACACCACCTCCTGCACCTCATCCGCCGGCCGGTCCGAGTTCTTCCCGAAGATGACGCCACCCCCCGCCGCGGCGGGCGGTAGCGCCACGAAGGTGTCACAGGAGCTGGGGGGCGGCCGGGGGGACATTCTGGGGGACGGCTGCGGCTCCTCCGGGCCCGGCGGCGGCGGCGGCGGTGCCCGGCCCCGCAGGAAGGCCCGGCCCCGCAGGAAGGCCCGCCCCCGCAGGAAGGCCCGGCCCCGCAGGAAGGCCCGCCCCCGCAGGAAGGCCCGCCCCCGCAGGAAGGCCCGCCCGCCGACCCGGAAGGCCCGGCGGAGGCGGGCGGCTGAGGGAGGCTGTGGGTGAGGGGAGCGCGGCGGTTGCCCTCCTCGCCGCCGCCATGGGGAAGTCGTTCGCCAACTTCATGTGCAAGAAGGATTTTCACCCCGCTTCCAAGTCCAACATCAAAAAGGTGAAGGGGGGCCGGGAGCCGTTGGTCGGGGCTGAGGCCCGGCGGCTGGGACGGGGCCTTGTGGCGACCCGGGGGAGGGGTGACGGGCTCCCGGCACCGCGGCGGTGTGTGTAGGGCATGTCCGCCGTCCTGGGGGGGGCCGGGGCAAGCAAAATGGGGAGAGGCAGCAAAATGGTTAAGAAATACTTGAAGCTTCAGGTTCGGTGGGTGTGTGTAACCGTAGCCTTTTCCGGGCTCCAGCTTTTCAACACCCGGTTCTCTGGATAACCGGGCACCACACGCCGTCCGGGAAAGCCCCCGCCGACGCGTTGTGCCCGTGTTTTCCCAGTATCTCACGCCTGCCTTGGCCTGGCTCCAGGTCTTCCTTCCCCGTTCCAGGAGCTCCCGAGAGAAGCCGGCGTTTGGGGTCCGGTGGGATTTGGGTGAGGAAGAGTCGCGGCGGGAGGACGGTGGCACACCCCGGGTGTTTTCCCAACCCAGCTCTTCTCTTGGCATTACTAAACTTCTTTTCGGTTCTTGAACGTTGTTGGAGTTGCAGCTTATCAAAATTACTGCTGTGTGAAGTTCATTTGTTGACGTGATGGGTGAAAATCACAGAACGGTTCGAGTTGGAAGGGACCTTAAAGATCATCCCGTTCCCCCCTCTGCCATGGGCAGGGACACCTCCCACCAGCCCAGGCTGCGCCAAGCCCCGTCCAGCCTGGCCTTGAACCCCTCCAGGGATGGGGCAGCCACAGCTTCTCTGGGCAACCTGGGCCAGGGGCTCACCACCCTCACAGGAAAGAATTTCTTACCAATATCCCATCTAAATCTCCTCTCTTTCAGTTTAAACCGTTACCCCTCATCCTGTCACTACACTCCCTCATAAAGAGTTCCTCCCCATCCTTTGTGTGAGCCCCCTTTAGGTACTGCAAGGCTGCTATAAGATCTCCCTGAAGCCTTCTCTTCTCCAGGCTGAACAACCCCAACTCTCTCAGCCTTTCCTCACAGGAGAGGTGCTCCAGCCCTCTGACCATTTTTGTGGCCCTCCTCTGGATTCCCTCCAACAGGTCCATATCTTCCCTGTGCCGAGGGCTCCAGAGCTGGACGCAGCGCTCCAGGTGGGGTCCCACCAGAGCAGAGGGGCAGAATCACCTCCCTCAACCTGCTGGCCATACTTCATATAATATATCTTATGTGATTAGAATGGGAATTTTCCCTTGTTAAGTATTTTCAATAGATTAAGCCAGTTAAGTATGTATACGTTTTGTGGTAGCTTTTTTGTTTGTTTAAAGTAGAAACTTACTTGTTTTAACTAGGTATGGATGGCGGAGCAGAAAATATCATACGACAAGAAGAAACAAGAAGAATTAATGCAACAGTATCTTAAAGAACAGGAATCCTATGATAATAGGTGAGAACTGACATAAGATCACATACTTGCTCTCTCTTGTTCTCGTGTCAGTGAAGGACATCTCCTTGTGAGTTATTTGAAATACTGTCTCCCACTGACCGTAGTAGTAGGAGAGCACAGTGACTCATAGGTTGGTGACTGATGAAGCAGATGGCACAATAACTTCTTTAAAATGGCTTGTGTGTGTCATGTAATTAATTTCAAAATATGTTACGTAGCACAGAACAGCAGGTAACCTTGTACAGCAACGTGTTTGGATCACAGAGAAATCTGTCCTCCATAATTTGGTGGACACGGAGTTATGTTTCAGTTGTGACTGAAATGTGTGATTTTTCATACACAAATGAAAAGCACACAAAAAGTATTGACTGGTCTCTCAGGTTTTTTGATATTCAGCTTCCAGTATTCAAATTAACAAATGACAAAAATGCCAGTTATTATCACAATTTCCTGCAGCGTATTTCTTTGGTTTTTTTTTTTAACAAGTAATACGAAAGTTAATGTGTTGAATGTAACACTCCAAACTGTCCTTTTTGTTTAGGTTGCTTATGGGTGATGAGCGTGTGAAGAACGGTCTTAATTTCATGTATGAGGCCCCACCTGGAGCAAAGAAAGGTATTCTGGTTTCCTGATCATGAGCAGACAGTAATACAAAGCTAAAAACTCTCTGAAGAAATAAGCATGGTGTCTGTTATTTTAAAATAAGGTGTTCACAGTGAGGTAATTCTAGAAGGTGTGATTTTTAGTTATTCCTGTGCAAATATGCAGAGATTATCATATGTAATAATTTTTATCTCGCACTATTCTACATTCCTTTAGAAATGAGTAGGGTTGGGGTTGTCTGGGTTTTTTTGAAGAACAGATCAATGCAAAGGGAAAAACATAAAGTATGCTCCCTGGCAACAGCAGAAATGCTGTTCTCGACCAAAGGTGTTTCTTTGTCTAATTATCAAGCCATTGGATAAAGAGGACTAGACATTACCAAGGCGATGACTCGGACAACACAAACCTGTATTTTGGTCTACTATCCTTTTTTAGAAAAAGTAAGGTCACTTTTGCTTAAAAGTTTGGCCCATAAATCAGATGCACATCAAGCATAGGTGATACCGAAGTGAGAAGTTAATTCCTGGAAGTTTTAGAAGTAATAAATACTGAAAATTTGTAGTCAAAAATGATGGATGACCTGATTCTGGTGGGTCCGACTATGACTGTATTTAGTAGATTCATAAATGGGAGTTACTAAGTACCTGGTGGGTACTCCTGTCGGTCTCTTAATTTTAGCAAAGTCTGAATGTAAGTGCAGAACTAAGAAAACATATTTGCTTTAAAAGAAAACATATTGCCTTTAAAATGCATCTTTCCCATTTGCACAAAAACCCTTGGAAATACTTGCATGGGCTTGTTCTTGTAGAGTAAGTTTTGCAGTTATTGAACTTTTAAAGCTCTTAAGGTAATCCCTTAAGCTTTGAGCAAATCCAATTTTAAACTAGTGATTTTTGCTAAAAAGTCTTTTTTTGGTTTAAGATCTTGAAATTAAGTGTTGTTGCTACTTTTGCAAAAGAAGTTCAAAGTTTTTTGTATTTGTATGTTAAATCAATGTGGTTTAAAAGATTATTCCGGTTTTACGGGATTTGTAACCATATACTAGGGGCTAATTATTTATACACGTGCTCTATTTAAATGAAGTTACTTTCTGAGTATTTGCAGTTTTGTATCAGTATATAGCATAGAATGTTTTGTCTCCAGCTTAGACACCAGCTGCATTTTATGTGTCTAATTAATGTATCATTTCTTTTCTTTCCATGATTTCGGAAAATTCAAAGAGGAAACTAAAGAGGTATTTCATTCCTTAATTTCTTTATGTTTTATTTCTACTTAAAATGTATTTAAAAAAAAATTTCAAACTTACCATGTTTTCTGTTTTATAGCAAGAAGGAGAGACTGAATACAAATTTGAATGGCAAAAAGTCGCCCCTCGAGAAAAGTAAGGTGTCTGGATTTTATCCGAATAAAATATTTTTTTCTACTTACTTACCTTTCATATCTCTTTTTTTTTCCCCCCTGTTTTATTTTTGAGCAGGTCACTTGTGTAATCCTGTCATGTCCTGGGAGTTAATTAGTAAAACCTGTAAACTGGAACTGTTTCCTTGACCAGCTTAGTTTTTGTTTCAATTTTACATCCATATTTAAAACACTATTAAAACTAATGTTTACCAGAAGTATAACTCTGAAATGGATGCACGCTTAACAAGAAAAGGTGGTTTTGTATATAATGTTTTTTAGAAAAATAGTGAACTGACTGTTTGTTTTCTTTTGTGTTTGTGTAACAGATACGCTAAGGATGATATGAATATCAGAGATCAGCCATTCGGTATCCAGGCAAGTTACGTAAATTTCAGTCTGTGGATGTCTTGGGTATATTTCAAATATTATCTAACTGCAGAATATTCACATGGACTCTCTTAATTTTATCATCTGTTTCTCAGTGAGTTTAAAAGCTTCTCTTATGCCTAATAACATAGACATTTCTGTAAATGGTAAATGGATTAACTAAATTAGGTAATTTTTTTTTTTCCTTTTAGGTGCGGAATGTGAGATGTATTAAATGCCACAAGTGGGGACATGTAAATACTGATCGAGAGTGTCCCTTATTTGGCCTTTCTGGAATTAATGCGAGTTCAGTCTCCAGTGATGGTTCAGGTAAGCAATGTGTGACTGCTGTGGGTGTTTCCTAGTCGGAGAGATGTTCTCCGTGTGGCTCTCCAAATCATCTTTCTAAGCCTAAAGAGAGAAATTTAGCACGTGCTGTGAATTTTGCATGAAGGAAAGCGCTGTAAAACTACTTAGATCTTCTCAGATTGCGCCAATGCTTTCTCATTTTCAACTCTGGAACTTAGAAGACAGCGTGCTATGCTGAGCATAGACTTTTTTATAGGTTGAGGAAGGATTTCAGGGAGTAGGTGACAGATCGGGGTTTGTATATATAATTTGTATGACACTGTTCTTGGAATTGAATAGTCAGCTGTAATGATATTGCTACTTTTTCTTTCAGGGAAGCTGTATGTAAAAACACTGTAGGTAAAGTTTAACACAGTTTAACGTTCTTGATTCAATAGCAGGTACAAGCCTTATAGGAAGTGGTAATATCATTAATTAGATCAGCAGATAAAAGGTTGTCTGCTTTTTCTAACCTCAGGACTACAATCCTTTCATCAACTTTTCTAAAACTTCATCTGATTTAATAACAAGCTACATTACACTCCACTGATGACTTCTGTAAATTCCCTGTATGTAAATGAAGCACTACGGTTAAGTGAGAACACAAGTTATTGAATTCACTGATTCTCTTAAGGCTCATAATTCATCCATGTGGCGTGTTAAAGCTTACGTCACATGCTAAAAAAAGAAACAAACAACAACTGATTTGCTTTAGCTAAAGCCTGACACCAGTCCTGTGTTGTCTGGAATGGGAGTAAGTAATTATCTTTGTGCTGCTGAGAGTTCTACCCAGTTATTACAGTGCTGCAGATCTGCGCTTAGCTCTGTAAAATTAGCCTACACTGAGAGTAAAACGGTGTTTTTACATTTCCTAACAGACACTGCAACACTAAAAAGACGAATTCTATCATGTTCTGGTCAACATCTCCCAACAATATAATCTGTCTTGGCCGTTTCTCTTTATTGCTCTTTGTTTCCTTTCATTGCTTCTGCTTAATGCTTTGTTACTAGCCCTAATGCTGAATCTGTGTCCACCTCTAAGAGCCTTCTTCTGTGTCTCTGTACAAGACATCTCCTCAAGCTCTGCTTCTTCCTGCTTCTGTTTATCGGTAATTGGATGCGCTCCTAAGCTGCCTTTGTGTCTCTAGACAAAATTCATAATTATTTTCTGATTATATTATAGTACTGCAAAAATATCTGTTGCCACACTGGTCTTATTTACATTGGCTAGAACTGCAGAAAATACTGCTTTGTGAGGAACAGAGATTTTTTTACGAGATCATCTTTTTATAAAACCTTTCTATGTTTCATGAACTGATTATTAGGTTTAAAAAAAATTCCCAAAGCACTTGCATTGCTTCTCACACACACCCCTCCGTGTATCACAAAAAAGTGTTTCCTCATGCTTAGAAAACTCGTAAAAAACATGTAAATAGTCCAGAGTTTTCATTTATTGTGATTATCGGCATTGACACTACTGAACAGAGTGAATTTACCTGGAAAGGAAACAGAGTGGTTTAGCCCAGGTGGGCAGCTCAGCCCCACACAGCACTTGCTCACTCCCCACCAGTGGGGTGGGTGAGAGACTCAGAAGGGTGACAGTGAGAAGAGTCGTGGGTTAAGACAGTTAAATAAGAAAAGCAAAAGCTGCACGCGCAAGCAAAGCAAAACAAGGAATTTATTCAGTGCTTCCCATGGGCAGGCCGGTGTCCAGCCATCCCCAGGAGAGCAGGGCTCCATCACATGTAAGGGTTACTTGGGAAGACAAACGCTGTAACTCCGAACATTCTCCCCTTCCTTCTTCTTCCTCAGCTTTATATGTTGAGCATGACGCCGTATGGTCTGGGATATCCCTGTGGCCAGCTGGGGTCAGCTGTGTCCCCTCCCAGCTTCTCATGCACCCCCAGCACACGCGGTGTTGGGGCAGTGTGGGGAGCAGAAAATGCCTTGATGCGGTGCAAGCACTGCTCAGCAATAACTAAAATATCCCCGTGTTATCAACACCGTTTTGGTCATAAACTCAAAACATACCCCCCCCATACAAGCTGCTGTGAAGAAAATTAACTCTATCCCAACCAAACCCAGTAGAAACAGTGGTAGCCACAGTATTACTAACAAATCTTTATGCATATGTAAAGGATTGGCACTAACCTAATTTGAAAGACATTTTCATTTTTCTCCTTGGTCAAAAGCAAAAGCTTTTGACAGAAAAAGAGGGTAAAAAATTGTTCTATTAGGATAACAGAATTATTGGGTTAAAAAGAAGAGCAGCCTTTTCCCGTCCTTCCCTTTCTTCCTCCAAAAACTGGGCCTTCAAAGGTCTTAGTTGAATGTTGACTTCAATTTAATAAAAGCCATGGGGGTAATGTTTTTTTTTTTTTAAATACTCAAACCAGTGACTTTCAGTAGGATTTAGACTCCTTATTTGAATGAAAAAAAAAAAGTTTAAGTAACGCAGAAGCAGTTTTACCCAAGTGAGTTGGTCATGCTAAAGAGGAATAGCATGTCGACAGAACAGTGGATTAGTGCTTCATCTTGTGCTCCAACAAAAAACAAAGGTGTTGGGTTTTAACTTTTCTTGGTATTTTGTTGGCAGAAATTTTCCAGCGTAGTCAGCTATTAGAAGGTGCTTAAAAAAAAAATAGCAATCCTGCTTTATTCTTCAGATGTTTGAGAACTATACGCTTGACTTTGAGTTGTCATTGTTTCCTTTGACACAAGGGAAATATTCGAGATCACTTGATAAAAGTTAAGTATGTGTTCTGTTCTAATTTTTTCCTCCTTCATAAAGAGAGCAAAACAAAATGTCGTATTTGGGCTCAGACTGTTTTTTCAGCCTTCGAGGAAATGTTTGAATTAAAATGAAACTCCTCTGTCTGATTTAGTTGCATTGTCTAAAGTTCTTGCTCTGTTTCTCTATGAGGAAAAAGTAGACTATTGATTGCCTATGTACAATTTTTTTTTCACATCGTAAAATAACCACCGATATAGGTTTTTTTTCTTTCCTATAAATTCTATAAGTTGTGATTCTCTTATTTCAGCAGAAGGATGCTGGTCTTTGACTGTTAAGTGAAGACAGCGATTGTCAATTGCTGATTTGGATTCAGTGTGGAATATCTTGTATGCAAAGACCATTCATGGGCTCCAGTTTACTCCGGTGGAACCGCTGCAGGGCAAAAGCATGTCTGTGGCACAGGAGTGTGTTCTGTGAGGAAAGACCACTGTCTTTCAAGATCTGACACACGCTGCAGCGATCCAGCAAACAAAAATAATTACAGTCAGTACCTTAACTAAGGCATGGTGGCTTGGTTATTTTACTTCTGGGACCATTTTGCTAATCTAGCTGGTAATTCATACCAAAAAAAAATAATAATCTTACCATTAAAAAAGCGCCTATTGAATAGTATCTCACCAGTGAATAGAGATTATTTTTGCAATAAGGCAATTTCAGTGGATGTGGTTATCATGGGATAATCACACCCCTGGGGTACAGGCTTGTCTGTAATCTCCCAGGAGTGTAATTATTTCATGATAACTGCACCCCCTGGTGTTGCATTATTTCCATTATGAAATTCTTAGTTTTAAATATAAAGTAACTTACTTTGATCACTGGAAACTGCAAAGTAGTGTTAGAATGCTCCAGCTGTGAGGCTTACAGAGACCAACTTATAAGATTTACTTCTCCTTTACAAAGCGAAATTAGGCAATCAAAATGCTTCTTTGGGCTAAACTGATTTACAGGGGTTTTTTACTGATAAAATCTGAACTTTCAAAGTTCAGATAAGATGAAAATATCAGTTGTGGTTCTGACTGTATGTGCCACTGTCTATATATGCATGTAAAAAATATGTAATATATACCAGCAAAAAAACCAGGTCACTAGCATCTAAAAGTTTGCCGGTTTTTACAATGTTTTTTTATCATTAACTGAGAGCATTGGTTGATTTTTGTGCTTTTTTTGTGAAGCCTGAAAAGCCTTTGACTTTACTAAAACAGAGACTAGTAGGTTCTGTGTGCAAAATCTTACAAACTAATACTGTTATTTCACTTGAAAATTGCTTGTAACTTTCTTGATCAGGTGAAGTTAGGACAAACTAAATACCTCTTTTTAAAATTTTTTTTTCCTTTCTTGTTTGTTTGTGGGTTTTTTTCCTGTAAGCAATCTGTCTTGCTCAGTGAGAGTTGAGGCAGGGGGATTGCTAAAAAGCCATGAACGCTTACAACTTTTATCTTGTGGTTTTTAGAGCAAATAACCTGCTAGGAATCTATTACTATCTTGTGAAATAAGGCTAGTACCTCAGGTGGGGAGGTAATTTTATGAATGGTGTAGTTTGAAGTGAGATGTTGAGATAAAAAATGTTCTTGTGCTCTTGGCCTGTGAAACCCAAGCCTGGAGAGTGCTGGGCATCCTTCTCCTTTGAATGTTTTACAGCCAACTGGCTCCATGGGTGATCCGTCCGGTGAAATTACCAAGAAGAGAGAGAGCAGTGTGAAGTGATTAGCATGTTGTGGAAAACTCAGGCAAATAATGGTAAAAATGTAACTGAGCAACATTTATCTAGTGTCTTGTAGTCTACCAAGATAAATCCCAGGTATGTCTATGCAAATGCAGCCCTCTAGAAACGCAGTATCAGCTCCTGGACTTTGTGCCCTCTCTTTTCATTGCTTGAGTGCCCATAAACTAATTGTGGTTGTGGTTTCCATCAGTCTGTCACTTAGTGTGTTCAACTCTTCTTTAGCTTTTGGGTGAAATTCCTTTCCATAGTAATCATTGAAATCATCAGTCATATGGAGACAGCAAAGAAGGAAATCTGTCACCCTCTACAACTCCCTGAAAGGAGGTTTTAGAGAGATGGGGGCTGAGCTCTTCTCCCTGGTGACAAGGGATAGGACAAGAGGAAAAGGGTTCAAGTTATGTCAGGGCAGGTTTAGATTGGATATCAGGAAATATTTTTACACTGAAAGGGTTATTAAACATTGGCACAGGCTGCCCAGGGAGGGGGTGGATTCCCCATCCCTGGAGGTGTTTAAGAAAAGGGTAGATGTGGTACTGAGGGACATGGTTTAGAAGGGGTTTTTGTCAGGGTGGGTTAATGGTTGGACTTGATGATCTTAAAGGTCCCTTCCAACCTCACCGATTCTATGATTCTATGTTGTGTCTGTATCTCACTGCGTTTTTTCAGTGACAAATACAGTACTTTTTTGTTTCCCAACGGATAAAAGTCTGCATTGCATCAGGAATGCAGAATTTTATTTAAGTGTTCTCCTGAATCTGTAATAACAAAGAAAAGGTGTTTGAGTATGTTAACTGGGAATATTTGTGTAAACGGTCACCTGAAGCAACATACAGTGTATGAAGCCCTTCCTCTATGATCTGCAGCTGAGACCTTTGATTGTGAACAGTAGGATCCTTCGCTAAATCTTCACATAGTTTAAGAACTGTCACATTTCAGAATAATCCTCCATTTATGTTTCAGAAGCCTCTGTATTTGGTGTGAATGCATAAAATACAGATTTCTATAAGAAGTCTTGTGCTTAGCATTTGAGCAGTAAGTATGGATTCCTATAGCAGTTTGATAATGTTAAATGGTTTTTACTACTCAAAAAAAAGTAAAAAGGAAAGTCGGGTTTCTCTGAAACTCCCTATGACAAAAGCCTGGCAAATTGTGCTGAAATTCTGTGCTAAAGTGTTAAATTCAGTTAAACTACAGACCCTCTGAAGAAGAGCTAATTAAAAGCCAGAGGTTTTTTTATTCATTGATTTCTCTCAATGCCAACTGCAGCAGTTGCTTCGAAGTGTAAATATGGTCTGAATGCAGTCGTCTTTGAAATAGATGGGAAAATTATCACTAAAAAATGATCAATTCTGAATTAGTGGAGGCAACATAAATTTGCTACGTTCTTCATGACCAGCATCACGATCACATAATTTTGATAATAGCTCTTTGTCCTGTAGATAAATAGGTGTCCACTCTTATCTCTGTCACAACCGCAGTAAAAGTTCACAGACGATACAGCATGATTAGGCTCAGTCTGTAATTTTTTCCCGGTTTTGTTCAATTTCCTTTGAAGCCGTATTGAAACAAAAAATATGAAACTCTGTGAAAAGCACAAAAAAAAAGTATATGGATGTATTGACAAAACTGTCTGCTAACTTTAAAGTTAGTTTGTCTTTTAAAGGAACAGCTGAAAAGCCGTGTATCATATGTTACGCCTTTGCTACCACTCAGAGAAGCTGGCGTTCTGAATTCCAAGTATATTCACCCTTCATGTGATGGTGTGCTAAACTGAAACCCGCCAGCAGAATGGTTTTCTGACAACTACTTAATGTGAAAGATCTGTTTTCGTACTCCCTGGAGTATGTATATGTTTATTTTTTCACAGCGGAGCAGAGCTTTAGCATCCTTGTTATTTAGAAAATCAAATTTCAGTTTGGAAGAATTAAGGCCTCACGTTGTCCAGGATGTGTATAAGACAGAATGAAGACAACATGCGTTGGGCCTATTTTACTAAGGAAACATATGTAGTAATAAAGGGTAAGCCTTGAAGGTATCTTGCCTTTGATTTGTAAATTAATTTTTAAACATGGGAGTGGAGTATACTGAGTGTGATGCATACTGACAGATTGGTAGCAGATACGCCAGCATGCTTTGCTTTCATTTACGTTTGTTTAAATTATCTCTCTATTACCAAGTCAGGAGAAGTCTGATGGTATGATAATGGTGATATCTTTAGATTAGAAAGATCACATCTATAAAGTAAAAGATGTCCCACAGTGGAACATCTCAGGAAGGGGAAGCTCTAGAAGAGCCCTATTCTAAGTAATCTGTTTTGATGATACGGAAAATGAGCATTGGTTAAAATAAAGGTTAAAAAGTTGTAATTAAAATGACATCATAAAGAATCTGCTGCCTTGTTCAGTAACTTTTATATTGAGTGGTCTATTTAATTTCCTAACAGTACATAACAGCAGCTGCTATCTAAGTACAACTGGTTACAGTAATTTCCCCTGCCACAGGTGGGAATAGGGGTCACGCTATTACTGCTTCTTATCTCTTTGCTTTCCGTAGGTATTCCACAATAAAAATCCATTTAAAACTTAATTGATTGCAAAGAATAATTCAGTTTGCTCATCTGCACTGATGCTAGCAGTGAAAGCTTTTGTCAATAAATTGAGCAGACTGTCAAGTCTATGCATCATGAGTAGATAGAAGTAGAACTGCTATTTTTGGTGATACTGGCAATCATAACATTATGGTCTGTCCTCGCTGCCGCTGAAACCGTTGCAGAAAAAGTGGTATTTAATCACAGTCGTTACAAAAAGAGGTTTTAGCATACTGTTCTCTAATATCGGATAATTTGAAAAATGTGCTTTAGACATTTTAATGGCGGCCTGCTAGATGGTGTGTTACAGCGAGCATTGTGCTCCCAAGAGGAGCCCTGTGCCCGTGCCTCTTAGAGGAAACGTTCTGGCAACCACAGAGCGTTACATACACTCTGTGTTTGTAGCTTCAAGAGAAGGACAAGACAAAACAAGAAATGAATTGCAGCTGTAGGTCTCTCTTGCTGCTGGGCCGGGCGTGGGAATACGTGGTAAGGTGGGCTAGGAGAGCTTGCTGTAAGCTGGGCGCTTAAGTGATTGAAATCCAGAATTATACTTCCCCCCCAGGTTGTTTAATAGAAGCAGAATTGATTCTGTTAAACTCATCTCAGTTAAGTGCGATAAGAAATGGGAGTGCTCTTTCTTATAAAAAAGCAATTTGACAATATGTTGTAGAAATCCCAGTATGATATATATCCTTCTCTAATCCGGTATAAATGATGCTCATGTAGGCTTCAGGAAAATTCTATTTACCGCTCTTCTGTTTATTTAGTTGTACGAATATTATACAGATGCACCAACAGCTGTCAAGCTACCGTCACACTCAAGTTGTACTTTGGGAAGACTAAAATCCATCTTTTCACACTTCGTTGAATGGTTGGAGTTTCCAGATTTTGTGCCCCAGCTCTGAGTCAACTGAGCTATCAGGATTTTTTCCTTAAATAGTGTCTTGAGCAGAAGATAACAGAGAGAATTAATGCAGCAAGAACTCCTGTGGGAAGTAAGAAGCAGGAAGACACTGTAGTCTATTTGCTTGACAACACTATTTCTTGAGAATTATAAAGACCATGAAATGAAAAAATATTTTTAAAATCCTTTAGTGGGTCTTAAACTATGGAGCCTCTTTTGTGCAAGCCCTGAATATAATTTTAAGTACCTGTAGCTGTAGAAAACTTAACAAGTTGTCAGTTGTCTTAGTGCACAAAAATAAGTATGATATCAGCATGCAATTAATTCCACTATATGATAAAAAGCTTTTCTGAGACTATGAATTAATTTTAAAGCAGATAAACGTTTTAGTTTAAAAAAAGTGTCGCCTGGGGAAGTTTTAAAGGTTTCTTTCTTTTCTTTTTTCTTTTCCCTATCAAAATGTAAATTCCAGAAAATAAGCTTGACAGTCATATTCAAAAATAGCAAGGTACTATATTTGACTTATTTCAGAAAGAATAAGAAGCAGATGATGAAACATCGTAACTTTGAACTTATTTTTAGTTTGCTGGTGGATGAATGCTGAGAGACTAGTTGTTAGAAGTCGTAGCAATCAGCTCTTTTTACAGGATTCCTGTAGCTAATGCTCTGTCAGCCCATGGCATAATGTCATCTCTGGATATTTTCACCTGCATGAGATCACACCGGTTGCTCCTTCACACACCGTCACACAAGTCCGTAGGGAACGCATATGTGAGGACCTCAGTTTTCACAGCACACACAGTATTTTTCTATGCCTGATGTAAGAGTGATTTCTTGCAAGTTGATGGGTGCTGTTCAAGGATACTTGGCTAACACCAGTTCCCAAGATTTTAGCCAGCTGAGAGCCTCTCAGCTTAAACTTACCATCTGTTTTACGGTTTATGAATAAATTGGAACTTAACCAGATAAAGATGTATGGCTACCAGGTATACTTGGTACCATTTTGTCTTAAGCTCTTGGATGGTGTAGTCATAAACCAAAGACAGGCTGAAAAGACTTACCTCTTCTCCTGGTTTGAGGTAAAACAGAACAGATTTTCTTTTCAGTAATTTTACTTTTCGGTTAAGCGCCTCTAACTCTGTGAAATTAACAGCTTATTTTTAGACAGTGTCTGCTACCAGAGTGGTAAGGCCTGATGTTGAAGGTGAATACCAGGGAATGGTGTGCGGAGAGGCTCCTGCTTACAGTTGTTGCTAGGAGGGGAGAGCATAGAGGGGTCGCACCTGCGGGGAGGAGCGGGCAGGACGGGTGACCCAAAACTGGCCAGCGGGGTATTCCATCCCATCGGCATCGTGCTCAGTATAAAAGCTGAGGGATCAAAGCGATCAGGCTCTTTCTTCAATGGCTGGTGTCCAAGGAGGACTCTGTTCGTCTGCCTTTGATCCTGATCTGTGCGTTCCTGAATCCAGATCCTGAGTTCAGCTCCCATCCGTTGCTGAGTCCAGTCTGGGACATTCCCAGTGCCTGCCAGTGACATCATCCTGGGAGCTTGATATGAGTTGTATATATGTTATTATCTTTTCTTTTTATTATTTTATTACTAATATTTCGTTAGTTTAATTTCCTTTCAACTCGTAAGTCTCTTCCTCTCTCCTCCTCTGAAGGGAGGGAGGTTAAAGAGCCTCTGTCACTCCTTCAGTGCTCAGCCCAGCCCAAACCACGGCACTCAGCAGGCAAACCAAGTTTGATCACCCTGGGCACAGTGACACCTCCAGCGGGCAGGACTCCGCAATCACTTCACACCAAAGGAGGAGGCCCTCTGCCAGCCAGTGTACTGGCGGCCTCAAGATTTAAGCTTTAGCTCCTAAATAAGGAAGCAGAGGACGCATCTGAGAATTTGAGTTTTTCAGACCTCTCTTAAGTGAGGTTCAGTGTTTGGGGTTTCTTTTGCCATTCTTATCTCCCTCATTTGTATTACCCAGGAGAAATCCCCTACTTAATTTTGTAGTGTGGAAATAGGAATGTGATTGTTTGCTCACACATTTAGGCATCTACATCTCTTAAGACTGTGTGAAGAAGCAGCCCAGAAAAAAGTGTGTTACAACCCTCAGTGCTGTCACATAAAATAGCTGTGCGGAGGAATCCCAGGAGACCTCAAACTGACACTGATATTTCAAAGAAAATCAGATCTGCCTATCAAAATAATGAAAGTTAATCATGTTGAGGCATGGATGGGAAAAGAAAGTTACCAAGCATTTGATTCCTTTGATTCCAAGCAAAGGAGTTCCATTATGAGAGTAAAAACGTTGATTCTCATTGTTGTATTGCAGAAAGTAGGTAGTAATAGAGGTTTGCTATTAAGTTGTGCAGCCGTTGTCAGATATAATGTCTTGATTGAACTTCTTGGCCTGGACTTGTAACCAGATAGAAAACAGTCTCTTTCGACTTCCCATATCAGATTTTGTTTTCTCCCTGTCATGGTCTACTCGAATAAACATAGCCATGCGGCCTTGCTGCCATCGGGCAGCGGAAATTCTGAGAAGTTTAGTGGCATCAGCTGTTCAGAAAAAAAAGTGCAAGCACTCAAAACACTTGGTGTTTTTTAAACTGCAAAGATCACACACCACGAGAGAGTCTTCCAGAGTCGGCCGTAGTGGACAGAGTGCCTCTGGCGTGCCTGGCTGGGGTCTGCAGACAGAAGGGTTGTGAAACGGGGACTGTGTTTTGAGTGTACTTTCATTTATGGGCTTGTTTTATTTTCCGAATCTCATTTCCTACTGTTTTCTAAAACCTTTAATGTATAAGGCTTCATGGAGATTCTTGCATCTCCTCACATGCGAGGATGAACCTATATTACTGTTTCCCTCACTATTAAAGAGAGACCAAAGCAGGAATAATTTATTTCATAAACCACTTTAGTCTCAAGGTTCTTTAGGTGCATTTGATGTAATTTGTATAGATCCAAAAAACAGGAATAACAGTAATTTGTTGACTAGGCCTGTCATGGTAATACCATGCTGCAACTAAAAAATGATAGATGGAGCTATAAGCGTGTCCTTGATGTCATTAACAAACAGAGAAACAGAACTCGTATAAATTTATTTTTAGCTTAGTTTGCTTTCCTTCTTAGCTTACCTGTGTTTTCATTTTTTAGACCTAGTGCTAATTTACCTCTAAAAAGCATATGGAAGCTACTCAAAAGTTTGCGTGTGGTTTTGCGTTGGATCACAGCTTGAGCAGCCACTGACAGGTCTCTTGTCCACTCGCATTGATCTGCGTGTTACAGCACAAGTGACGTCCACTGGGCACAAATGCGCAAAAATCAATAGTCTTGTGCATTCATTATAAGCTTTTTATGTAAAAGAGGAAATGATTTTGCTTACCTCTTTCCAGCGTTAAGCACAAAGAATGCCTGAAAGGTTTATTTCTGGAAACTAATTTTGAACTGTGCTTTGGAAGGAGGCCTTCGTGCCTCGCTGGTCTCGGTTCTGCCTGTAGTCCCTGTGTGGAACCACAAAGTCAGGGCATCTGTCTTAGTTCTTTTGCAAATCTCCTTATAGATTTGGGTAAGTAGTATTCCTCTATTTATCTAATCACGGTAATGAGAATAATTAGGTAATGCATACACATGAAAGTGTGTATAGTGCTGAGACACGGGAGGGGGAATAGCCAGTAAGTTAGTTTGGTCACTTTGTTAGGGGCTGGTTCCTGCTGCCTTTCAGTAACAAGCAGGATGTCAGGCTTCAATCTGGTCACAAGTTTTGGGTGTCATTGGGATGGTGAAATCTTCTTTCATGACTCTACACTTTGTCTCCGTTCAGCTTCCTCTTACAGGGTATTTGACTGATTTGTGCGGCTGGTTTATGTGGCCTTTTCAAATCAAGACATCAGCTGGTACTTTTCCAATCAAGACATCAGCTCTGTTGTTGGGTTTCTGCCTAATGTTGGTTTCTGTTCCAGCCAGAGTAGATTTGGGCAAGCAGAGCAAGGTTTTAAGTCTGAAATAAGCAAAAATGTAGACCCTGGTGCCCATATACATTTGTTAACAATCAGTGTGCTTTCATTTACACTGTAAGATGTAAAAAGAAAAATCACTTTCGGTGAAATATATGGAAGGTGGGAATAACCCCTTACTTAATAGAAGTGTAAACTCAAGGAAAGACTAAAAGGTATCTCATTAGAAAATTCTTTTGCCTGGCAAAATAAGGAACTTGTGAAAAGAAAGTCAGTAAACCATATTCAAAGTTTTTATCCTCATCCTTCCTGCTTTACTTGTACGCCTGTTTGTTTCTGTAAACAGTGTGTTTGTTATACAGGAAAACTGACAAAAAGTTGATGTTGGCATTGCTTTGAGAAAGTGCTATTTTACTTTCTATATATTTTCCATAGTAAAAATCTCCCTTCCCATACTTCTCTGTGTTAAAAAAATGTATGAGTTTTGTCCATCTCCACAACTAAGAAACTCTTAAAACCACAAAGCGGGATCAGGATGTTTCATCAGAGTAGTTAATGTTATCATTTACAGTTAGTTTGCCAAAATAATAGTAATTGTTAGTTATTTTACATCCCTTCTAATTAATATTTACCTTGTACAGTAGTGCCAATTCATTGAGAGTAAGGTTAGAGAATGAACTGGTAAGGAAATGTACTGAAAGTGACCCAACAGAAGAGCGTATGTTCACAGAAGTACATGAGGTTTTAACGATCAGAGGTATTCAATTAAAGCAAAAGAATGAGTTACTGGGTTTGTAAATTATCCCCTTAAGTCTGAACGATCCGAAATACATCCTGTGTTTTACTCCTTGTTACATGTTTACAAAGAAAGATAAAACGTGCCTAATCCCCAACCCCTACTCTAATGCAATATATAACACATTTTTTAAACTCATGAAACAGAGATCTCTGAGGAGATAGCAGCCTAGAGACCCTGGCATATCTGGGGGTCCCTAGAATAAGTACCAACATAGATAATTTTTTCAGGTATTTATTTTTCTATATGTATAATGAGTTTCTAATAGTGGACACTTTTTACATTTAAGTTCCAAAATTTGTGTCATTATGAAAAATGTGATATGAAAGGTGTCGTATGGAAAAATAAGGATTAGTGACATATTAAAAGTGCGTTTTCCCGTTAAGGGAGACGGGGCACCTAAGAGTCTTAATGTGCTTTCTTTAGGCTTCCTCTGCTTTTTTACTACACTAAAAATATATTACTAGACTTACTTAAATATATTGTTTTCAACATGACAAAGTTACATAAGAGAATCCCCTTGTACTTCAAGAAAAATGCAATTATTTTCTATTCTGAATCTCCAGACTGCTGTTTTAGAAAATCATATCTGATTATTTGCTCAGCAGAAGATTATTGAGTTGATTTAGCTGTGATTTTACTTAACAAAGCTTCAACTGAATTCCCACTGTGGAGTCCAAAAAAGGTAGAGAGATATAAATGATACATTCAAACTGTGATTTTTGTGAACAGGGCCATCAATGCACCCCTCGGAGCTAATAGCGGAGATGAGAAACAGTGGGTTTGCACTGAAACAAAATGTACTGGGGAGAAACTTGACCGCAAATGATCCATCACAGGTAATGATCTTTTTACCAGTAAGCTGAAAATGTCTATAAATCTAAATGTGATTGCTTGTGAATTGCTACTTAATGTTTTCAAATATGCATATCCATAGGAAAGCTGAATAACTAGACCAGTAGAAAAATGTCCAAAAACTTACGGTTTTCCAGCTCTCCATTTTCAGCCAGAATGGTGAATCATAAATCACTTCTTTTAAAACCACATACAATAAATTAAATCCCTCCTCTGGGTGACTAGAAATAGAATTTTTCATAAAGGGGATGGTTAAGGGATTTGCCACATCCTTCTGAGGCAATGCTAGCCTTTGGATGAAGTTCAAGGAAGTACGCGCAAATAACGCACAATAATATTGACAGGAGTGCTATACCTGAAGTGTTTTTTTGCTTGATTGGCTATTGTTACATCTATTATTTCTGGGAATGAAAATGTTTAATTGTCTTTACTTAGGTTGCAGAAGGTACATTTCTAATTGAGGTGCTTTAATAAAAACGTAAAGTGAAAATTTCATAAACGCTCCTTGAGTGAGCCACCGTGAAGTACCCTTTGTTCGTATGGCCGGGCAGTCAAACCACTAGGAAAGAGGGGACGATGGCTCTCAGCTGGTCTTAAATCTTGAGTAAATCAACAGTCTGTTGTGTCTCCACAGATGGACGTACATTTAAAAAAGCTACGTACCCCAGAAAAATGCAGCACATGGGCACTGTTAAATGAATCGCAGGGATATCAGTATGTTTGGTTTACGTTAGGTAGGGGTGGGGGTTTTTTTGGAAGAGCTTTTTAATCTTTATTTCTTCTTTGCCCTCCTGAGTGTGGCTAAAATTAAAAACATCATGGGGGAGAACTGTAATGTACCAGATGTACGTAATTGGAAGAAGTCAGGGTCTTCAAAGTAGCTATGCTTTGCTGATTGCGTTACTGTATGTAGATTATATGATTACCGTATTTTGCATTGCTAGAACACTTTATGAACGTTTAAAGACTAATAACACAACAGTGAGGTAGATGTGTGTTAATACTCATTTTCCTAATGACTAAACCGAGACAGAAAAGTAATTTGCTTAAATTACTCTGGGTTCGAGCGGGACTAGCATCTTACCTATTCATCCAAGCGTGATAACAATGGAGTGACTTATCCTGGGGAATCACGTGGGCTCCAGAGTGGGCTCATTTTTATTAACTATTTCAGAAATGTTTTTCCCTAGCAGTGATTTTTTTCCCTATGTTACTAATAACTCCTGTTGCATAACCCCCCAGTTATAACACCTACTCGGCTTTGAGACAGAATGTGGGGTGGGGGTTCGCTCTGTAGCGGGTTTGCTGCTCTTTCCAAAGAGTCTTAAGCTGACTTAGTAATACAGGTGTATTTGTGCCTGTGCAAAAATAAAGTGTACAGAGGCATCACTTTTAATACAGAAATCTGAATGAAGAGGTTATTTTTATATGTAGCTGCTTAATGTCTTACCACGTGTTCCTAGGAATTTGTTGCAAGTGAAGGAGAGGATGATCCAGAAGTTGAATTTTTAAAATCACTGTCAACCAAACAAAAACAGAAACTTCTAAGGTAAGCGTAGTACCCAGGGAGGGGGTCTGTGTCGCCAGTAGTTCAGACTCCATCGTTGTCCCTGTAACTCTTCTATGCCATTGATTTAGCACCATCGGTACTGAAGAAAATTGGCTTAGTTTAACATACAGTTTTTTAATCCAGTTGTTTTAATTTGGCTGTTCTCATCTCCTTGTGATGCCTTTGCACTGGGGCTTGTTTCCAATTTAGCTGGGATACTGAAATAATAACAACTGGCTCGCTGAAGATGCTGTCAGTAGCTATTTTTAAATATTATTTTGTACTCCAGCATTCACAGTATCTTCTTCCAGGCTAAAAATTGTATGTACTTATTTGCTGGTGTACAATTTGGCAAAGTTTTTTATCTTCTGTGCGGCTAAACTGGACCCCAGGGCCAAGGTTGGCGTAGCTCCGCCCTGCGCTCGGATCAGGGCTTAGACTTTGCTGCTCCAGCAGAGGGAGCTCCCCGGGGCTTTGTCGTTATAATAAAAAGTTAATGAGGTTTTTCTTCTTTCCTTCTGTCCTACTGACTTCGTATTTCAGGTGACTTTTTGTTTTTCCCTCTGTTAATTTGCACCGTTATCTTGAAATAACCTGAAAATGTTTAAAATGAAAAATAAGAACTCGTGCCCAGTAGAGGTATCACTAATTAAAACAGACTTTTAAGTTAAAAGACGTTCCGTATGTGGGGAGTGGGAAGAGGGGAGAAAGGTGAACGGCTGAGCAGGTACATGAGGTATTTGCATGTAGAATAAATAATGCTCTGAAAACAGTTGGCATATTTTATGTTGCTTTTAAGTAAGGAATGTGTATGTAGTTTGAGTAATTTAAAAAACAGTATTTTATTTGAAGTTCTGCTGGCCCAATACAATGAAATTATAGTTTGAAAGTTGAAGTTCGGTAAATATTTGAGTCCTTTCGATTTTACTGGTCTGAAGGGATTTTATTTTCAATACACTGAAAGTAATTTCGCTCTTCAGTCACTAATTTTTGGACAAGAATAAACACAAAAAAAAATAAAAACTAGGTGAAAGCAGTCAAATAGCAGTGAATGCGTGTGCATGATGGAATATTGTACTTATGGCTAGAAAATGTGAATTTCTAGTTGTGACACGTTATTGAAAATACCCATATTATTTGCCTGGAGCATTCAGAGATGTAGACTTTAGAGTCTCAGTTTCCGTCATTAATAGAAAGTGAATGCTAATTGCGTTTTTTTCATTTTCAAAACCTCTTAAAAAATGCACAAACAAAAGCAACGGTGATTTTTCCAAGTCTCCAGAGCAGGCTGTCAGTGGAAAAAAAAGCCCTATGGAATGTATTTATTCCTAGTTACCAGGACAAAACTGACATACCTTACTTACCTTTTCTAAAATTAAAGAGTTAAAAAATGCTATGCTTCCCGTTTTAAGGGAGCAGCTGTGCATTACGGGAGGATTCTTACTATGGTTAGCATCAGGTTAGAAGTTTAAAAATAATACTGTGCTGAAAGAGAAGAGGAATTCAGCATGTTTTTATGGTAAATAGCATATTTACTGTGGAGGTCATCAAAAGCAGTGAACTTTAAAAGACAGTAACTTTGTAATTTAGAGTACCTTAACTCGTCTGATTGCGCTGCTCTTCTGTTTTGAAAATAAAAGGAAGCTGGATCGTCTGGAGAAGAAGAAGAAAAAGAAAGACAGAAAGAAGAAAAAGCAGCAAAAGAAAAAAAGCAAAAGTAAACACAAGAAGCACAAGATGAGATCCTCTTCCTCATCCTCCAGTGAGACTTCAGTAAGCAGCAGTGATAGCGAGACTGACAGCAGAGATAAAGCAGCACAAAAGAAGGTGTATTCTAAGAAAAGAAAAAAAGACACATTTTCAGAGGCTAGCAGCAGCGATTCAGAAGGGAAGGCAAAGACTAGGAAGGAAAAACTTTATGAAGATCTCTCCAGTAGTCACGGTAACAAGGACAAAGATAGGGAGAAGTACAGACTTTTAAAGCAAGATAGTTCTGCGGAGAACAACAAATGGAGCTCCTGTGAGGGGGAAAGAAAGTCCAAAAGCAGATACCATTGCACCAGCAAGAGAGAGACTGAAAGAAAGGAGAGGGACAGCAGAAGCCAAAGCGTGGATGAGGGGAGCAGGAGGAGCCCTCGCACAAGTCACAGCAGTTCCAGGCAAAGGCAAATACGAAAAAGTCCGAGTCGAAGCCCCGGTGAAGAGCGGCACAGGAGAAATGAAACCAGAAGCCCCAGCACGGATGTGCACAGAGAGAAGAAGAAATACAGGGAGAGCTATGGGGACAGGTGCAGTCAAGCGGAACACAGAGAAAGGAGCAGACGCAGTAGAAGCAGAAGTAGAGAGAGGAAAAAAACCAGATAGTGCAGGGACAGGTGCAAACAAGACCGTCTCCAGTTTGTGATGAATACCTTTAACAAGGGCTCAATTATGCATTGCTCTTCATTTCCCAGCCTCTGTAACTAGCATTTCCTACATAAAGCCAACAGCATCATTTCTATAATGCTGGAATATTTGTAAATTAGGTATAAATGTTATGGTATTTTTCTTACTGTATAAATATACTTGTTGGCAAATACCTCTTGCGTACATGCAGTGATTCACAGACCTGATTTTAGGGTTTTAAAATCCTTCGGAGCGGTATGTGATATTCTTGGTTTTGTCAGTGATGATTTCTGTTTAGATGCAACCGTGAGGGGAAGCAGAGAGTGATTTAGGAAGAGACGCGGGATATGTTAAATGGTAACAAACGTTTGAGAGAGTTCTGGATAAAATCACTGCTTTGGATATCAAAACATTGTATTGGAGAGAGTGGGGGTTTTTTTTCCGTACTGAAGCATTCTTCCTGAAGTTTCCTGTAAGAGATCAATTTCAGGAGTTAAAACAACAGAGAGACATAGTTCACGTAAGTGTGTAGCCAACATTTTTTGACCTCCTGCAGTGTACAGCTTGGTCAGGGCTAGCTAAACATCTTGAACCCCCGTTGGTACGTGTCAGTACAATGTCAAGTTACTGTTCAATAATCTCTCAAGACATGAAAAGAATATTTACTGCTTCGACTGTTTCAGGTATTTCATGGTTTGGGGTAGAAAGTTAATGTAAATAGTCATGTAAATGTCATCCTTTTGTTTTCATGAAACAAACGTGTTTTTTTTTTAAATGATTGTCAGTCATTTTCTGCACATGCTGTTACGAAGATGAACTTCCATAATAAAATACCTTATTCTTCAAAACCAGTAAAGATTGCCGCCTTCTCTAGAGTTCTGAATTAGTACGAACGCACAAAGCAGCACTTCGCAAGGTTTCTGTTGCGAAGGAGACGCTTCTCTGCCATTTCAGGGTGGCAGATGGAAGTATGTTAGTTCAGGGACAGGGGAAAAGGCGTCACCATACTCGGTACTCTGGCAAGCAACACTCTTCCTTTCCTCACTCACAGGACAAATGGAACTGTCATTTATTCCCAGTCCACTTCTCCTTCTTAAAACGGTCACTCTGAACTTTTATTTTTATATCACACAGAGCATGAGCCGGACTAGGGAAGGGATCATCCCCCTGTACTCAGCACTGGTGAGGCCCCACCTNGCAAACTGGTTCATCTTTTAAGTGTGTGTGAATGAGTTTGAAAGGGTGAGCCCTTAAGGGATGTCACCACCTTTGACACGCGTTTGCGCTAGCTGCTCCCGGCGGTCTTTCTGAAGGAGCTGGGAGTTAAAGGGTGTGCACGACTGAGTCCAGTCGGGCCCTCCATTCACGCGCGTGTGCGAGCTCTGGTTTAGCGGAGACAGCCAAAACGCCCGTACCGGCAATCTGCAACAAACCTCTTGCGAGGGATTTATTGTCCCTCTGGGTACGAGCGGACAGAGTAACGTGGTAGGGGATAATGCCGGGACGGGTAGAACATTTTCGTGTGAAGCGCAGCATGAAAGGTGCGAGGAATAACCCATAAGTACTGGAAGGTGCCTCTGCTCCCAAGAGCGACGTCTCGCTCGCGGGCCCAGCCGATGGTTGTGCGTGGGAAGCTGCCGTCTGGAATGCCACCCGCTCCTACGTGAAGAGGGAAGGACGGCTTGGTGCCTACACCCCTCAGCGTTTTTGCGGGCTCTGCCTGTAATTTGTTTGCCTGTAGTTAAACCGCACGCCGTGTACACCTGGCCTTTGTGATGGGCGGCCGCCGCGAGTGAAAATTCCACCAGAAGGATGACCTTTTGGATGTACCTGTCTCAAAGGCTGCCTGTTGAGGAGCTTCCAGACGAAGTGANNNNTTCCAGACGAAGTGACACCTTTCCCGCCTTCCGCGCGGCCCTGAGGGCTGAGGGAGGGGAGGGTCGGGGCGGCCCGGGGGGAAGGGGCTCGCTGCTCCCGCCGCTTCCCCGGGGACGGTTTGTGCCGCCGCTCCGGGAACGGGGCCCGGCCCTTCGCCACCGACGGTGGGGCTGTGGAAGGGCCGG
>VXBO01008408.1:60396-81194 GCA_013400135.1 Rhinoptilus africanus
GGATTTGCTGGTTTCCAAACGGATTCATTCACCTTGTACCTGAAAGAAGGAAACAAAGAGATTCCTGCCTGCTTCCTAAACAAACCCCTAATCTGCTGTGCATATGCAAGGCGAGGAGGAAAGCAGTGCCTTACACCTGTGTCTAACAAAGTGTTTGGGTAGCTTTTTGTAGCCTTTTAATGACATCGGGGACACAGGACTGCAGAGCCCTGGAAGTTCTGAGGCCGCTACAGAGCAGGGAGTGGGCTGGGACGTGCCAGGTGATGGAGGAAGGGGGTATGCGCCGCTTTCTTCACCCTGGATAATTGTTCTAACCGTTCTGCGATGAAGAAGTTACAAAATACCAGCTGCCGTCAAAGGCAGAGCAGCCGCCCTGTCGGCCTCGGGCCTGTTTGTGTTTGCCGCCTTTCAGAGGACCCAGGGAACCTCTCAGGCCTGGCGAATTCCTCCCGGATCCTAGCAGCCCCGAAGTGAGGGGCTGGGAGAGGCTGGTGACTTCACGCTTGTCAGCAATTTGATAGGGGCACAGAGATTCGGATGGGAAGGAAGAGGACCGTGCTTTGCCATTCATTCCATGGGCAGCCTCCGTTTCTCGCATTTTCCTTACCTTTTTGCTAGCCTTATCCAACTTGCTACTTAGCTCTGCAAAACTACTGTCGTCTTTATAGCTACGAAGTGACCAAATGGATCTTGGGCTTGATGTTAAACAGTTCTGGCATGTTCTGAATTTAAACTATGGAGAAAAAAACCTCACACTTGTGAACTAAGCCATTCTTTAAAACGGGACCTTGATGGGAAGAGCGTAGCCGGTGACAGTGTTTGTTAGAAAAAAACCCCCAAAATTTTAAGTTTTAGTTCAGCTGGAAATTTATTTTGAGATACCAGACGAGGGAGAACGTTAATAATTTAAACAATGATCATTTGTGTTTCAGTAACAGTCTAGTCTACGCTTTTCTACATTCTGGTCTTTGGAAATCGCTGCAATGCCTGTCAAAAGTCACAGTTTTACCACGTGGTTTTCTGCGCGGAGGTAAGCACGCAGTGCATCAATACGGGTACAAAGAAAAGAAACAAGGGATGGGCGTCAAGTCCTATCAAGAGATCCGATGCTTTTGTTACAAAGCGCAGACACGGGCACGTCAGAGTCTGATTTTCCAAGTTGTCTGTGTGGCATTGAGACTATTCCCTTACTTCTCTAGTTACCAGCTGCTTGTTTTCTTGATACAAAGGGATTACTAAAACGCAATGCCTACCATGTAAACCGAACGATAGAGGCAATAGGAGTCAGGGCTTCTTCTCCCCCTTCCCTATAGGAGATCCATAATGAGAGAAGGAGTATTTCTGTTGAGTCTGTCACATACTAAATCTGGTTCTTCCCTTTCTTATAGAGCCTACATCACCAAGAGCTTAACCAGTAGAACCAGCAATGTGTCCTGCTTACCTTAAACTTGTTCCTTCTTACAGAGGAGACGTGAAAGAAGAATAAAAGATGTGGAGGCCTCTTTCAAAGGCTTTGTAGAGATTGTCCATTTAGTCACATTGTCCTTTAAAGTCTTTTTCCATTTCCAGGATGACAAATACCATGTTGCCCAGGAGAACTGCTGGGCCAGCTTTCTCAGGACAGGTTCTGGCCTTCCTCTACTTTAAGCTTCTCTACAAAAAGTGTCTGCTTGAAGGGTCTTCTGCAAGCCTTACCCTACATCTGTGTACTGCCCCAGCCAAAAGCAGCCGTTCCTCACATGCTGCTTCAGGCACTTACATTCCATCTGGGTTGCATTGCCCTTTAATTATCGGTCGTCTTATTGTGATCAAGTGAACTTTTGCTAATCTCTACGTTTATTGTGAAGGTAAATAGATGCTGCTTTTAATCAATACGGAGGGACACACCAATGCAGCTCGAAGTAACTTAAGTCAACTGTAAGGAGTTCAATGTGTGCGTAATTACAGAGGACGTCAGCTGTTTGCTCCAGTGTCTCTTTAGAGACAGACCTCTTCCTTTTCCCCCCGTCCCGCTCTCACCTCCTTTGCTCCCCCCGTGGACCCCCAAAGGGGGCAAGAGGCAAACAGCGGAGGGCGAGGAAGCGGCAGCCCGGCTCGGCTTCGGGCTGCCTGGCGGATTGAAGCCACTAAGTGAACGTACGCTCACGGGTACAATCTAACACCTTCTTCCAGCATAAAAAGATTGATTGCATCTTGGCCTCGGTATTAAATGCTCTATTGTCAGAAGAAGCTGAAATAATGCATACAGTCACTTTAAAAGAAAGCGTGTTTCCTTTTGGGAACGTACCTATTATTTCAATAGCACTCGAGAACTATTTCAATAGTGGCCGGGTTGTTGCTTACCGAAATGCATTTGAATTGAATACGTATATATCAAGGTTTTTTCTTAATTTTAGTTTGAATTATTCCTGAAGTTCTCATTAAATTTACCATTTGTAAAGGACAGATTAAATGAAAATGGCTTTTAGGAAAATAGAGCTGGAAATTATTTTGGCCTTTCTGACCTGGAAGAGGTGATAATTTGCAGCAGCACGAGACACTGGACATGTCTGACATTTTAGGTATTCCCTCACAGTTTCAGACCTTTGTACGGATGAACTCCATCTGGGACAAGCCAGCAGACAACTTTTTGTTACCTTAACGTGAATGAGAAGACTACGGCAGCCTTAAGCAGTCTGGGCGGACAACAGCAATGGAAAATGAAACTCAGGCAAGGGCAACGCTGAGAAAAGAAGGTCTATTATCCGCAGTAACGCTCCTAACATTTTCTAAACAGCTCTTACCTGTGTCTGTCCATAATCGTCCTTGCTGCAGTAACGGTGCAATCTTTCTTTCAGAACGCTTACAGAAATCTCTCTGAACTGACTTTTTTGAACGTGAGCAACCTATACAGCATTTTCTGATGTAAAGCGAGTGTGGTGAGCAGGTCCCACGTTAAAGGATCACTTTGACGGGAATGCCTGAAATGCTCAAGGGGTTTTTGGGTGGGTTTAGCAAATGCCACCATTTGCATTCAGTTTCCAAATGCCATCCTGTATATACATGTGTGTGTCGGTAGGATGTATGTAGCACATTTTGGCGGAATTTGTACGGTTGCAGAGAAGAGATAGCTCACTTTCTCTTTTGCAAAATTATGTAAAACAAGCTGCTGTGGATTTTTGCTATCTGCTATTTCTCATGGCTTTTATTGCACGCAAACATGATTAATTTTCAGTGTTGACACTAACAAACATTTGTCTATTTAGAAAACAACGTGACCACAGAGTTCTCAGTTACAGCAAAACAACTAGTAGCCAATGTCTGTATTGCCTCGTCCCCCTCCCCGTTCATAATCCTGTTAGATAAACCCTGTTAGTTACTCTCGTTAAACCATGACTCTGTAAATGCAGAGGGAACAAAAGCAGCAAAACAAAATGCTTGTTTCACATTTCTAAAATCTCATCTCCCTGTTAAGACAAAGGGTGTTCGCGGTTCCCGTGTGAGACTTGCACGGTGTACCTTGATCCTCCATTATGCAGTTCGGAGGAAATTTAGCAAAGCTCCTGGGTTTGCTCGGTACCACAAAAATTTGTTCTGTGTTTTTTTTTTAAACCTGCTGGCTGAAAGCACAGGGCTGAGAGGAAGAGGTGGCAGTGTCCTGCGGCTCTTCCGTATTAGCGCCGTACAGACATCGGTACGTTACCTAAGCTGTTACGCACTAACTTCAGCAGAAGCTTCACCCGCGTGAGGACTACGTGCTCCCATTCAAAGTAAGATGTTGAAGTTAGTGCATGGAGAAGCTTGTGCTCGTCCAGTGAAAATTTTCTGAGATGTTGTGAAGTGCAAAATACAATTGAGGGCTTTGGAAAGGCATGTGGCTGCGTTCCGCTTTAATGCCCGAGACTTGTTTTGGCGTCCCGTTTTCCCAGCAGTCGGGAAGGTGCCGATTCCCAGACTGCGGAGACGCGACACTGCGCTTTTCCAGGGAGTAGATGTGGGACCACACAGGGACCAGCCGCATCCCGTGAAGCAAGTTGAGTGCAGGAACGCCGCTTTGAGCCAAAAGTGCAGGCTGGAAATGCTACAAAACGTGGGTTTATTGCCATGTGAGGGAGGGACTTCACACATCCAACGCTGGATGTTCTAGTGACGTGTAAAAACCTGCGATGTCTGGAGTTCGGCAGCTCCAAGGCTGAAATTCTGCAAACTGAATCTATTTGCAGATGGTGTCTTACCTGAGCACGCACCGTCACACTTGTGGCTGCATGAGGAAGAGGGAGGGGATCTTTGTAAATAAACTGCCTCAAAAGAAACCCAACTAGTCAAGCGAGCAGCTTGGTAGTTTGATATTCGATTGCCTTTTGTTACGGTATTTTCCAAATAGCTGTTACCATAACAACATAACATAGTTTTCTTTTAATTTTTGTTTTTTTTAGCTGTTTGGGAAAAAAATAAAATAAAAAATCCTTGCCAGAATTCTTCCATAATAGCTTCCATTAACTGCAGTGACTTCTGCTGGGGAGGCCAGTGCTGATGTCTCCTGCTGTCACGAGGCACTCACAAATCTAGCAGATGTTTTGTTTGATAAGGCCAATTTGAGCTTTATAAAACATGTTGTGGGGTTTTTTTTTCCGTCCCCAAAGAGCAAATAGCAGTAAGGATGGGATTCAGAACTGCTCATTTGCCAGGAGACGAGGTGCTTGATACCTGCCAGCAGGATTCATCGGACTCTCTAAAAACTAGATCAAACTGAACCGTAAAGGTTCTCCTTTAACGTAGTGAGAGTGCGCCAAATACCAAGAGATAGACCTTCGAGACATGTATGTAACAACAACAACAACCAAAAAAAAGGAGGAGGAGGAAAAGAGGTAAAAATCCTTTAGGAGGCCAGTATTTTTTTCCTTATTCTATATTACATTTTTTGACAAATTCTTAAGGTAAATGCTATAAATGAGAGTGGTTTATCACAACGAAACAAAAGTTAGTATAAAAACGATTGGGAAAAGTGGAAAAGGAATCCCCTTTGAATATTGATGCTGCCCCAGAAACACTGGCAATTTTATTTTGGATTCAAGTAATTTGTGTGACTAAGAAATAATCATTTTTCCAGGCCCTCTACGCACTTGACAGTGGCAAACATGTCCAGATGGTTATATTTAATAATTTGTCTGCTAATACCATCTTGTTTCTGAAAACAGGGACAAAACTATTTATTTTTGCCAGGCTTATTTTATAATCAACTTCTTAGAATTTTATAATGAGCTGGATCATGTTTTAGTCTCAGTTGTTTGATTATATTTTTTTTAAGTGCTTAGCACAGGTTCTGTGAATTACTTCAATGTTGCCATCTAAAATTTCTCAGAGGAGACATTTTATTTTATATATTTTATTTCTATGTTGATTACCTGGGCTGAAGTGACTGGCAGCTCCCCAGCCCATACTGGCGTGCTGCTTCTCTAGGGGAGGTGTGCAAGTGCGTACACCCATACGTATGCAGGTGTGCCCGTGTTTTCTTTGTACTAAGAAGAATATTTGTAAATCTTTAACAGTAAAATCTGTTGCTAGACAATGGCCTTCAGTTTTCATACTCTTTTCCTTCAATCTGCATTCAGTTTAAATTAATTCCAGAGAGGATAGTCCAGATTTGCACATGTGTAAATGACATTGGTACATGGTTATCTGGTCATAAGGCTTCAGTGAGACTATTTGCCATAGGAGCGAGTCTTCTGTTTAGTTTGTGAACTACAAACATTTCCGTGGACCGGGAAAACAGCCTCGCAAATCCTCCCACTCTTTATTTAAAATTCGGAATAGATAGCCATTTGTTCCTGCCTAGGTCTGATTTTTTTTTTTCTAACATGTAGCTGAAAATATTTCCATAAAGTAAGTTAATTTCCCCACACATTTCAAAAACGTGCACACATTGATGTATTTCCACTTTTAAGAATGCTAATTCCACTTTTAAGAACGCAGCAGGTTCAGCGCTGGGCTGTCTGCTTGAGCATCTCTTTTTGGTTTGGCAGTAGAGATATGCCGGGGTCGATCTCGCGCTCCTTGATCCCACATCACTCGATATAAAAAGGTGAAAGTGGTACTACAGGCGCCTGCAATTTGATGGAGAACGTTAAGGATGTTCATCCACGCGACCGTCCGCTGGATTTTCTTTGCTGCCGTGAGGTCCCTCGGTCTGAGATCTTTTCATACAGGCAACAAATCCGCCTGACAAGTGCCACACGCTCCTTTTTTATGCTTACAGATTGGTTGTATGTGCATGTGAAAAATGCTAATGAGATGTGTTAAATGTATTAACAGCTAAAATCTCCTGTGTTCACAGCACTCTGCTGCAGCGGGGATTGAGAAGACAAGCTTTAAACAAAAAGAACTTTCATGCCCTGCTCCGGCGTGGCCAGTCATTGTAGGTTGCTGTAGCCAAGGGGACTTTGGAAAGTGGCACTATTTGAACTTTTGAGCGTGGCCTATAATCTTGCTTAATAATTACATCGTCTGTGACAGTTCAATTCAGTGTAGGTATCCAAAACTATTTCTGAAATTAATAATCGGCACACTTTATAGCTTATGCGTGTCAAAAGTTATAAGACAAGTCTCATCACGGAACTTAACTGTTTTAACGTGACTTTTTAAATAGTCCAACAATTTAAAACAATTACGTAACGTTTTGCCTCGCTAACTTTTAAAACAAAAAAATGTTTCATTGCATTTGTAGGCTTGAATGTAGTTAAGTGACCTCTACAAAAGGTCTCCTCTTTGAAGTGTTCTCTGAAGAGAGCTTCAAGGCAGCTGAGTGTCTCAGATTGTGATTTTGTAAGGTTTTGATGCTAGAAAATTGTTTAACAAACAGCTCCAAAATATTTAGATTTTGATTAATAACACACAGTGCCGTGGTATTTAAATAATACGAAGTATGAAATCAAACATGTGGCAGAAGAGTATGTGTTCCACATGGCTAGGAGAGCGGGAATGGGGGCATACCAGTATCTGAGCGGGAGGGAAATAGCTACACAAAGCCAATTCAACTATTCTTTAGGAATATATTAAACTGTCGTCTCTACTCACGCCAAAACTTCTCCTCTAACTTTGTGGTTGGAAAGGATGCTCTTTCAGCGGTATAGGGAGTTCTGGTTACCATCACTTTGTTCTTCAGCTGTCCACATTGTGCGTGAGTCTGCAGAACCCTGGATTTGGTTAATGTCGGCTTCCCAGCAGAGGACGGTTTGGGGATATTGGCTAAATTTCTTAATACAGTAATATATGAACGATACTAAGTAAAATCAGGGAAACCAGTTGCATATAACCATCTTGAAGAGCAAAGCTCACGCTGAAATCAGTCATAGGGCCTCAGAACCTTTTGACTGTAGTTAAATTCCTACGTAGTTTCACAAGCTTCTCAAATTGAAATCTTCTCAGTTGAAACTTTACTGATAAAAGAAGCTTTACTCTGCAAAAAGGATTTTTACTGTGTCTAAGGAAGTAAAATACTACAGTATTTAGAGTCTTTCCAGTGAAAGGACTGAACTGGCCTACACTGAAGGGTTCGTTTAAAAATCCCACCTCATTTACACCCTAATTACTACTAGATTAGGATCATATATAATCTCATAGTAATTATATATTAGCTGTATATATTAGCTCTAGGATGAGATCTGATGTTTGCATACAAGTTTTTATTTTATTAAATGAAAAGGAGAAAAGAATCATAGAATCAAGACCTACTCCACTCTGGCGTTCTGTGCCTATACCACATTTGTATACACACCTTTTAAATTCTAAACCAGAAAAACCTCGTTACTTTAATTTCTATTTCGGGACAACCCAAAGGGGGAAAAAAAAAAAAGTCCAAAGCGTTGCTTTTTTAAAAACATAAATTTTTCTATGATGGAAGCAAAATGCAAAGCAATTAGTTATTTGCCGTGAATACATTAACATTGTGAATTTGCAAGTTGCCATTTAACATGCCAGTGCAATGCTGCAACCGTCCAGACGTAGCACTAGCAGAGGATGAGGTGTACCTGGAATTCTTAGTGATTTCAACAGGTTTTTTTCCCATTTGTAATGTCTGGAAGTAGTAGGGAGCCACAGAGACATGCACAACGGAAAAGACTCAAGCCCTGCATTTGTGGGCAGCGTCACATTTCGTCTATCGGTTTGAAGAGAATCCGTCCAAACGCAGTTCTCTATCTAGTGATGGGAGATCTAAGAAAATGGGTAGTGCTTACACAATGAATATGCTTTAAGCAGCGCACCACTGTCTAAAATGGACACCGACACTAAAGGGATTCTGTCTTCAGTCAACAGAGCCACGACTGTTAAAAATGCAAAGGAAAGAGCTCATTTGGCAAGCCAGACTAATTATATCTAGCCCACATTTGCAAATTGCTTCATTGTAACCATTCCTGGACTGGTATTGCTAAATCTCAGGGATTATTTTGCAGTTGTTGGTATCAAAATTGGAAATAGTCTCCATATAATCTCTTCCAGAAGAGCTGAAGCTAACTGTTGGGAAAACAAAACGTGAATAATAGATAAAAGCCTTATAATCAAATGTCTTGATACCTCACCAAATTATTACCTGATGAGTGGAATCTAACTTCAGAATCAATTACAGAACTTATTTTTTTGCGTCCATTCACCCCATCACAGAGATAATGTAACAAAGATTTTAACAGAACATTTTTATAAGCAGGAATGTGACAAATTTTTGTGATTCACGGCTTTGAGACTTTAGATTGCCATCTTTAATCTCAGCCATACAAAAGAGAAACTCTCAAGCTTCTTAATCACAAACACATTTCAGTGAGTATCCTCAAGAAACAGTATCGAGCGCTTTTTAAATCAGGAGGTTTTTATGTTCAGGTGCTTCCGCTGGGTGAATTCCCAGCCCGTAGATGCACGTACCTGCCGCAGTTCAAAATTAACTAGGCTGATATTTCTCCAGTCAATAACGTTCGAAAGGGAAGAAAGGCAAAAGGGAGAAAGACCTTAAAGCCTTAAGATGTGAAGTATTTTGAAAATGCTTAACTCCCGCGTCTCCCGGAATTACAGGAATATAAAACTGCAGTACCGAAGTTGCTGACAAAATGCTTTTTCCGAGTGGGCTCTTTGTCAGGTACAGGAAGGGTGATCAAAGCCTGAGGCGGCCTCGGTGTTCTTATAATTTCTTCTTTCCAAGAAGGCTGGTCTCTGAGATATCGGAGCACCAGTTTTTCACCTGACGGATTGTTGACTTACACGACCAAACCCTTCTTACAGGGTGCCATTTACAGAGCTGGCCCTAGGCAAGTTCAAGTCGAGCTGTTTGTATCCATGTCACTTTGGACGTGCCTTGTTTTGTGAGCAATTAAAAATAATAAAAAAAAAAGGTCACGTTTTATGCTCTGGAGATACTGCTGTTTGTGGTTCTCCCAAAATTTAAACATTTTGCACGCATCAGACCGCTTCAGGAAGCTAGCAGGGTAAATGGAGTCCCCCTGCCGAGCAGCTAATAGGGGAACTCACACTTTCAGGACAAGTGTGTCTAATAGCAGGGGATTACTATAAATCTCCTGGTTTGATGCACACCCTCCCTGAAATGTTGTGGGAGCAGCTTCAGCATCCTGCAGCTTCTACATCCCACTTGTACCTGCGGCCAGGCATATTTATAAATCTATTGAAGGCCAAAATTTTTGCAGAGGAGTTACCAGCTCTCCTTAGAGATGCAAAAATTAAAAATTAAGTCATTGGCTTGCCTTTCTTCCCTTCGTCGAAATGTTACACGTTCTTATTATTTTCAAGTCAAAGTCCCAACTTTGAGGGATTTTTGAATTGCGTGATAGTTGAAGATTGAGTACATACATATTTATTCAACCTTAAGTGGAGAAAATAAAAGCGGTAAAACTAGTTTTGAAACTATTCTATAAAAAATGTCAAAGTGGAGAAAATAAAAGCGGTAAAACTAGTTTTGAAACTATTCTATAAAAAATGTCAGTGCATAGCATATAATACTATGTTATGTGCTAGATAATGCTGATAGGAAATTGACCTCTAAAGTAAGGAAAAAGGAAACAAACCAGAAAATATTTATTTTGTCAATGCAATGATTACATTTGTGCACAGCATACTCTTAGACATAGGTCTCCCAGGCAGTGTTTGTGATTCCCAGACCTGCTGGGACCTAAAGAAAACTGAAATACGGCTGAGAAGCTGAATTCACCCACAGAACATCGCCTGTAATTGTGCAATTAACAGTTTTAACTCATCTTCCAGTTTCCTGAAACATTACAGAAGCTTTTTAGATTTTCTGAGCCCTGAGGATGCCAAAGAGTCCTTGAGATTTGGCTGTTTCCCAAAAGGCCTTGTTTGGGTGTTTCTAAAAGACCTTGATGTTTCTCAGCTGAGGGTAAGGCATTCCCGCAGGCGGTAACTGTGACGAGGGTAGATAAAGGCCAGCAGGGCTGGGGAAATGGTTCTGTCCCTCTGCTCTGTGCTGGTGGGACCTCAGCTGGAGCGCAGTGTCCAGCCCTGGGATCCCCGATGTAAGAAGGACATGGACCTGTTGGAGTAAGTCCCGATGGAGCGCCACAAAGATGATGAGAGGGCTGGAGCCCCTCTGCTGTGGGGACAGGCTGAGAGAGCTGGGGGGGTTCAGCCTGGAGAAGAGGAGACTCCAGGGAGACCTTATAGTGGCCTTTTAGTACTTAAAGAGGCTACAGGAGAGATGGGGNCTTAGGCATTTTGTGCTTGATAGTACACCTCTCCAGAGAAGTGGGAATCGGGCTCAAAAGAATCCTGAGGCAAATGGTATTTTGGTCTTACGTAGTTCCAGTGCTAAACAAACAAAAAAAAACCAACCCAGAAATGACAGAAGTAATAACAGGAGAAACTTGAGGACACCTATGTCCAGAATCAAGAGGAGTTCTTCCTCTGCCTTGCAGATAGATCAGTTTGCAAATATTGCTGTTGCTAATTCCCTTGAATATATGACCCATGGGATTGAAAGTGAGCTGATCTCCTGCATTGCCACGCATGAACAGCTCAAAAATACGCAGGTATCTTTACAGGCAGATCATCATCCCTGGTTTCCTACAAGAAAATGTCATGAGTTAGTAAGTGCATTGAGATTTGCATTGGGGCAGACTTTCAATGACTTGAAATCTTTCCTGGTTGTTGAATGTGTGTGTTTCCGCTGGGATCATGCAGAAAGAGTTAGTCAACATGAAAAGTATCATGGATAATTGCTGTGAGAGTGGTTAACTACCCAAGATTCACCTGTGCAGTCAGGTGTGAAGTGAAATAAGCAATGAATGTGTGAGCTTCTGTTTTTGCTCAAAAGTGTAGTGGTTATTGAGGCAAAATTCTGAATCACTGTTTTCTTCGGTTTTAGCTGCTCTCTACAGCTGCCTGAAAGGAGGGTGTAGAGAGGTGGGGGTCGGTCTCTTCTCCCCAGGAACAGGCGATTGAACAAGAGGAAACGGCCTCAAGTTGCACCAGGGGAGGTTTAGACTGGATATTAGGAAAAATTGTGACACCGAAAGTGTTATTAAGCATAGGAACAGGCTGCCCAAGGAAGTGGTTGAGGCACCATCCCTGGAGGTATTTAAAAGCCGGGCAGACGTAGTGCTTAGAGATATGGGTTAGTGATGGGTTTTGTCAGGGTTGGGTTGATGGTTGGACTGGATGGTCTGAAAGGTCCCTTCCAACCCAGGCGGTTCTGTGATTTTATACTGTGGGCCTCTTTCTCTTCTGTGTGTTTTAATTATCACTTTAATCTGAAAGCAAGATGTGGCTTTGCTTGGCTTTTTGCATAACAAAATCAAGACCTTCATCATGAAGTTTCATCCCTGAGTCTGCTGAGTTAGGGAAAACAATTTAGATACATTTGAAACTTCTATAACTTTTTAGCTGAAATATGTATTGAGATCGATAGGGATAGTGGTCAAATACTAGTTTTGGCAGTACTTCTCTGAAACAAAGAATGATTAGGACTGAAACTTGCAGATTCAGGCTGTGCAAGTACATTTCCAGTCTAAGGGTTAAGAAAAGAGGGGCAATCATTCACGTTATCATTCAATGGTGGCCTGAAGCCTGCGTTTGAGAAGTGACTTCATAACTTATCCCAGCTAAAATGAAAAGAGAAATACACTTACCTGGAAGGTAAAAAATAGTGATATTCTCCTCAACCATCTACTTAGGAAAATAGGGTACAAATTGATGTAAATTGGTTACTGAAGCAGAGGTACCACTAAAACTGACTGATTCTATTAAGTCTTCTCCCATTTTGTGCTGCAAAACAATCTCTATCTTCTCGTTAGAGTGGTTGGATGCAGACCCATAGGTGACTGTGTAGATTTACTTTTGCAGAGGCTGTAAATGTTTCAGGTGTGTCTGTCAGGCCACACACCAGTTACGCTTTAGCATTAGCCAAAAATAATGACACTTCATAGTTACTGATCTAACATAACACAGCTATTCAAACTTGGCCACCTACCCACTCATTCCAACCTACGAAACCCTGCGAGGGAAGAAAATTGGAGCGGGATCATCATTTGGCAGATATATATCATAAATTAGGGATCTTCCCAAGGGGTTTTGCTGCACCAGCAGCTAAATAGCTGTCATGCTGAGTGCCTGGCTGGGGTTCTGCGGGTGGCTCCCCTGCTCCAGGCCACCAGCTGCCCTGGTGGGAAGGGGACAGTCTCTCCAGCCCTTGGGCTGTGAGCCACAGCCACCAACTGGCACATCTCCCTCCCTTAGAGAACTTCAAGGAATTTTCAGGCTTGTAATTCAAATGGACGAGAACAGGGCAGGTGAGAAACAGGTTTTTTCCAATTTAAACCAAAAGACCCATTTATTTTGGTGGGAAAGACTGTAGCCAATTGTAAATACTATTACAAACGGTTTTTTCTGAAACAACAGCTTACTTCTGCAAGCCACTGCAGATCTTTGAGGCAGTCCTTTGAGCTTTCCATCTGTCATCCAAAATGAAACGCTAATGGATATCACCTAACAGAGGGTGAAAAAAAAAAGTAACACTAATGTCATTGGTGTACTTGGTTAGTGTTTTGTAATTAACTTTTTTCTCCCCTTTACAATCACTAAAGGACTTTGTGGACTAAGTGACTGTGCCATTACTATCAAATGAGGTAGGAAATATTTTATCATATTTTGATGCCTATTTTTACTCCAATTTATATTATGGCATATCAAAGATTTCCATTGTTTGAATCGGTGAGCTGGCATTATTCATTGAGATTTTAACTCGAAATGTTTTGGCACTTTTGGCTTTCATCACATATTTGACAAAGCTCAAATGTAACTAATTAGTACTGAAGTACAACTCTTCATTTATCATAGTCTTGCAGATATTTTTTTTTAAAAAAGCATCTATTCTGATTTCTTGTTTACTATGATACACTGCTTCAAATTGGAACTTGACTTCTTTTAATAAGGATTCTGGAATCTATTAATAGATCCTGTGTGTAAAAGGTCTAACAAGAATCCTGTTGTTTCATAGCGTAGTGGTATTGCTGTAAACATCACAAAGCGATTATGTTTTCACCATTTTATTCCAAGATGCACAGTGCTAACGCTTATTTCTCAACTTCAATATCATTTTGGAACCACTATCCCGAGAAGTAGATAATGTTAGAAAGAAGGAGAATTAGTAATGCAGGGTGGCATAGTCATCAATAGGCTACAAAATACACTTTTAAAATCATGCTTTTACAAACATGGCACAGACTCTGTTGTAGCACTGTATGCTCTAAAAGCTGCAGATATATTTTAGAAAACACTGATGAAGCCATTACTGCTCCATCCATTTGTTCATAGTATATATCATTATTCAAGAAATTTAAGAACTGTAATGATGGAAAATCACACAGACAGAAAAGAAAAGGAACACGGACTTTGTCAGAAACAAGGGCTACATTTTTATTCAAGAGGCCCATAATGACGGAAAATCACAGTGAAAGGCAGAGACGAAACAGGGATCCCATAAAGGACTGACACACCACAGTGGCACAAGTAGTAGAACAGTCATAGCAAGTGGATAAAAATAAAGAAAACAAAATTAACTAGAGAAGAGCTGGACTCGGGGATGAAGCACAAAACAGAAACAAATCACAGCGAATGCTGAAGATTAATTTCAAAGGATGCGCTGAGAATGAGCGGAGAGACAAGTTGCATCAATATTAATGAAGCTGAAATAGAACTCCAAACGGCCACGAGTACAAAATGGCACACAAAGCATTTTCTTTTAAATAGGCTGGAGATTGGATCACGAGACCTTTACAAAAACGAACAGAATTCACAAAAGACATTATTATGGGAAATGTGATAAACAAACACAATGTAAGTCTTAAGAAAGGACTATGGAAATATTAATTACCAGCGTGTGCATAGATTTATTTTTAAAACAATGGTTTATAGATGAGATATTTAGGAAAGTAAGAGGAAAAGAGTATTTTCTGATATCCAGCGATCCCTAGATGTTTTAAAGGCATGTTACATATCTTCAGGTACCAGTCTTTGATTAATTTTTTTGTTTCAAGCTAACGGAGCTAAGCATCTTAAGTTCTCAGTGATGCATTCTGCTTTAAGTTCACATAATGTGCAAGGAAATATTATTGCCCCCCTTGAAATGAAAAAAAGAATAAATATATGTTCTATATATGTTGGCAGTCAGAGCTCCATGCAGGCAGGAAATAAACCTTTCTTCCCAAATTACTTAAGCTACCCACTCAGACAGCCAAGGCTACAGGCTATGGAGCTTTCAGAGATTCTTGGATTCTTGACATTAAAAATTTCTGCCCCACCAGCTGACAAGTGTATTCACTTCTCGGCAGATAGCCTATGGTTAGAAACAAGGGGTCACGCTTTAAGAACCTGATTTCTAAAAAAGACCAACACAAATGTGTAATTTCTCAGATGATGTTGTCAGGAGTCCTGTAAATTGTAACCGGCGTGTCAAGCGTCGTGAGATCTCCCTTAGCGAGAAAGCAGAGCGAGTGAGTGCCTTTCCCCACAAAGATCGCTCTTCCTTGTGAAAATTCCTTGTGACAGGCAAAATTTCCGTGTCATGGAGATACAATCAATTGATCTGTTTCACCTAGGTAACGAATTAAACTATTAAAGGTTTTGCATGTGACAGAAGAGTGGATGGGTGTTTTTCCTTGCTCTCATAGCAGGTCACTGGTGTTATTTCGGTGCCTTCCCACAGCTTATCAGCAGTAGTCGTCTCCGCTTCAGGGTTCTCATCGCTCTGGCTGTAAATGCACTAACCTTTCTTTTTCACGGTATTAAAGCTCCTGATAGGAATAAAAATACTTGTAACCCAAAGTTTTGGTTTAAAAAGGAGACTGGCATATAAAATATTGGCGTAAATGTATATAAAGATGTAGATTAAATTTGGCAGAAGAATAGTTATTTGTGGTAGGTCACACTCTTATGTTTCTTTTGGGGGGGGGGGGGGGGGCAGGCATTGCATAGTGACAGCCCATACTTAAATTCTGCCTGAAAACTTTTGTGCAGAATTTGTTTGGGTTCTGAAATCCACATTAGTGAAATCTGTATCCGAGCATGTACACTGCTAAGTCATAGTAGGATTGCGAGGCGTCGGGATTTCTGTGATCACGTTTTATTTTTTAACGCTGTGAATAGTAAACTTTACCACTTCATAATAATTTTCTCAGTGTTTGGCAGTAGGATTTCACTGTCTCTCCAGAGGTGTTCGCAGGCTGTCGGCTGATGAGGGAGCGCTTCTGTCCTGCTGTGTGCATCCTCCGTGCCAGCAGCGAGTAGGGCAGGGCGGCGATCTCTGCCTATTGTTGACGTGAATGTAATTCTCGTTTGGGGAAAGCAGGGCATGGGATGCCATGGGAAGGTAATGTTGGTTGGAACGCATGGGAAGCTAAACGTTGGTTGAATTCAGCAGCACTGGCTTCTTAAGTTATTGCCAGATGATGGTGCTTGCAGGGCAACTGTCACCTATAGCGATGAAGACGGTTAATATCTCTGAAATTGCTGTGGACCTTTGGTTTGTGCTGGCACCACCAATACTGTGCATATGTAAGTTGATTCCGAAGTTACAGCACGGCAAATCCCACAGTTATAGATCAAAGTACTGCACGGTTAGGAACAGAAAGTTAGGAACAACTTTGTAAGTAAATGATGGGGAAGGCTAGAGACAGAGGTTAGAGACAAGTTATAGAAAAAATCCACAGTTTTCCCTAGTTCCTTCTTTGCAGGTATACAAAATACAAAACAGTGAAAGCGTGAAAATGGGTAAATATAAAATGCAAAGCATAGTATGAATTTAAGCTTATAAAGAACATATAAGGTTAGATTCTGTATGGAACTGGATGAATCCACAGTTAAAAAACCAAACCCAAGCTCTCTTGAACTCTACCAAACACAAAATTTAAAAAATACTGTAGTAAAGCACAGTTCAGCTGGGTGATGAGTACCTTCAAACTTACGAGAACTCAGTGAACACCACGTAGTTTGGGCTGTGCCTTTGTGTAGTGTTTCTTTTTAGCGCCGGGTGTGTTTATCACCAGAAGTCATCCGGTTCCCTCCAAGTGGCACGGAGCCGGGCAATTTTGGAGCGGTGCTGTGCAAAAGCAGCTGCGTTCGTCTCCCCCCCCACCCCTGGGTTGCGCTGAACATCGCCCCGTCACAGCAAGGATCAAGGGCTGGGTGTTTATTCTTTCAGTTCTACAAAACCACTTATTTTTGCAGTTAACGGTGACTTTGCAGTAAGTATATGTTCTGGGAAGCAAAAAGCAAAGAGTATGTTGGTGGCACAAACCACAAGGTGTTTGTTTTATTACTCTCCCTTAAACATTGGTTTTAATAAGGTAGACTTGCTCCGGGGGCTGTTTGACTTCTGCACGTGTTCCAGCTGTACAATGAGCTGTATTTGTGCAGTAGCTCCATGTTGGAGAGTTGACATTGAGATGACTGCTCTCTACATGTGAGGTTTTTTCCCCGTTAAACTTATAAAACACATTCTGAATGTAATATGGTTACGATTATTCTGGTTTAAACTATGTCTGCCAGTTTCACATGAGGTTTTCACCATTGTGACAGATTAGGATGGAAACGTTCAACCAAGTAAGGCAAAGGATGACTCTAAAAGCAATTTGAAATCAAAAGCATGTAGGACAGAGTGTTACATTGCCAAGGGACGATTTCGAGCTGAAGGAGTCAAATGCTTGAAAGTCTTCTCTCTGTATCTAGTGAAGTGGCCATGCTAACAGTGAATTAGATAGACAGATTAATGGGGGGGGAGGGCGTTATTACAGTGTGTTGTATGAAAAGCATAAATTAAAAAATTATAGTCAAACGTGCACATTTTTGCACACACAGCACTGACTTTTGTGCCGTAAGTAGACAAACTGAAGTACATCAACAAAAGTAGTCAGGATCTTAATTTCTTTTTCTTTTCCACAGTTCAGCTGTTTTCCCAAATAGCTAAAATCAGAGTTCTACCTATTGTAGGGTCTAGTATTTATATATAAATAGATATACATATATATATACACCGTCCTTTACTTCATGTAGCAAACTGTCTGTGCCTGTTTTGTGCTTATAAACGGATGAGGGGAAAAAAAAGTAGTTAACTGGCTGCTAGATAAACAGCAGATTTCTGGTCACAGACAAATATTCAGCAGAGTTAAATGTTTTTCTTTTAGGAAGAAAATCAAAAGGTTTATCTTCTGAAGGCTATCATGCCTGCACTAAAAAGATGGACAAGAAAATTGTCTGATGAAATGTTAGGATGGTGAGAAAACTTAATAAAGGGAAAAGGTCCCCAAAATTAGCCCTTCAGAAAGTTTGTGGGCATCTTAATAGAGGTAGGCAAATACATCCCTCCTTCTTGCTGTGAAATAGTCTTGCATAACCCAACTTTCAGGACAAGTAAAGTGAGCTGTCTTGAACTTTATGAGGGTGTAAAACTAAGACATGTTTATTCCATTTCTGAAAAGGAAACTCATTTCGGTTACTGAAGTTTGTAATTTAGGGATGCGAAGGGTGCAGGGACTGCTCTGTAGTTCTTTATTTTTGGCTAACTTAAATATTGCAGAATGTTTGCTGTAGTAATCCATTCGCTTCATTCAACATCTAAGTAACTATATTTTAATCTGAATTAGTTGGTTGATAAAATGTTAGATTTTTAAGACAGAAGAAAGACTATTTAAGCATGTTACCAGCAAGAACTATTACTGATTATCAGTATACTAATAGAAAAGCTCTGAACAGATACAACACTCTTTTCAACCATATTGTTGCAAAAATCTCATGTCACTTAAAAAAATAAGTCGTAACAGCCATTTTTTAAAGTGTAATTTCAAATTTTTCTTACTAAAAGTGTCCCTTCTTAGGAAAAAAGAGATTTTTTTTTTTAATGTTCAAGATTATATTCCTTTTATTGTGACAGAGATGATATATAATCTGATGATACTCTCACCTTGACTCCATCGCTCTGGTGTTTTTCAAGTTTTGAGAATTTTATCTTATGGACTTAAAATAGGACACGCTATAAGAACAGTTTTTACCGCCTTCTCTCCTTCAATTTTCTTAGCAGGCAAACACTTGATGGTGCCTGTCTTTAATGGTTCAGAGCAGCGGAGTCTGAGTTAAAGAAAACGTCCTTAATTTTTTGAAAAGTCCTGGTCTGAATTCTATAACATTCCACGATTAATTTTTCATAAATTCCAAATGTTTCACCTTTTCTTCTTGAAATCTCTATTTTATTCCCAGATTATCATCTCAAGAGGATAGTTACTCTGTTATTTATTAAGTTGCAAAGTGAATTGTTATACATAAATTCCAATGTGTTTTCAATGGGCTCCTCTTGACTATACGTCAAATTTTTAAATATCTAGAACAGAAACCTAGCAGTGTGACCAATCATCAGCACTCCTTTGAATCCCAAAAGCCCACGGATGCTCAGTGTGCTTCTCTGGGCACTGGATATTTCACTTTTCCAGTGCTTCCTGCCCTCGTACAGGATTGTTGGGTCAGGAAAGAGAAGACCAGGGAATTTAAGCCCACATCTCTACTCGCAGTGAACAGCGTAACTCTTTGTGCCTTGATGTTTCCCTTTCATTTATGTTATTATTTCCACAAGGGTCCAGGTTCTTGTTCACAGTTTCCTTGCAAGCCATAATCATCTCGGAGAGCTTTGGGAGCTCACGTTCACTAAAAAAGCCTATAGAGAAGGACATCCTAAATAACAGCATCACATATTTTGACAGGGCCAATTTAGGTTGAGAGAATTGTTATTTAGTGGCTGAAGACTTATGTTGGGGTTTTTTTTTGGCAAATTCTTTTAACAGAACTTAGATGAAGTTAGACAAAAAAGAAATTCTTTTTCAGTTAAAATATTTTAAAAGACTCACAAAAGAAAATTGCACACGCAACTAAGGTAAGTATTTACATTCCTGGTAGTTTCTGAAGATAATGTTACCACAGATTTATGACAGAAGAAAAAATTGATCTAGACACAGAAACAAGGTGAAATTATTGACTCGTATTAATTTTAAGTCTTTTTTTTAATGTGCGAAGTCTTTTTTAAAGTCTTTTCATTCTATGAATTACATAATCAAAATAATGCTATGCAGGGGAATTGGTGATCTTAATGATCTTACAGCTGGTTAACTATCCTCATTCTGTTTACAGATTAAAATTATATACTTGTTGGTTTGAAACAGCAAATGGAAAAAACAATCTTTATTCTGAGAACTGTCGGTGTAGCCCTAAATTCACCTGCTGTGTTACCTCATACCCCCTAGAAATACCAACATCTGAAACTGGTCACTTCTTCCCAGAACTGACCCGAGGGTCAAATCTAGCCTTGCACCTGAAGACTGAATAACTGGGCTTTGCATTCCTGCGTTCCTCTTACTAGGAACAGCAAAATTGATTTTGTAGAGCCATTGCTGAAGCGTCAAAAATGCAGGTTATTATAATAATGATTGCTTGTTACGCTAAATTCCTATTTACAGGTTAAATGGAACCTCTGTGCAGAGATAATTTTTCTAGCACAATCATAAACTCTTGCAGACCGCTTTTACTTCCTCCTGCCCATTTTGGTGGATTCTGCCGGACAGAACCACCACAGCAGGGTTTAGTGCTCCTCTTCTGGAGGTGGAGATTGGACTCCTGCTTATCTGCAGCAACTGTCCCTCCAGCTCTGAATCATGGAGCCTGGGAAATGAAATGGCATTTCCTCACATCGCAGTTTTCTGTACAGAAAGGATGCCAATATTCAGCAAGACTGGCAAACTGGTAACAATGGATGAGGAGAAGGCTGAGGTACTCAACAACTTTTTGGTCTCAGGCTTCACTCAACCTCTCTCCCCACACGTCTCGAGTGGATGGACCGCAAGGCAGGAATTGGGGGAGAAAAGTCCCCCCTGCTGTAAGAGATCACACTCATGACCACTTGAGGAACCTGAACATACAGAAATCTATGAGACTTGATGAGATGCATCTCAGAGTCCTGAGGGAATTGGCTGATGTAGTTGCCAAGTCACTCTCCATGATATTTGAAAAGACATGGCAGTCAGGTGAAGTCCCCAGTGACTGGAAAAGGGGAAACATTGCACTCCTTTTAAAAAAGGGTAGAAAGGAGGACCCTGGGAACTACCAACCTGTCAGCCTCACCCCTGTGCCTGAGAAGATCATGGAACAGATCCTCGCAGAAGCTATGCTAAGAGACATGGAGTGCAGGGAGGTGATTTGAGACGGCCATCGTGGCTTCACCAAGGGTGGGTCCTGCCTGACCAACCCAGGGACCTTCTGTGATGGAGTGACTA
>VXBO01008411.1:3015-17404 GCA_013400135.1 Rhinoptilus africanus
CCCCAACCTGCCCCCATCCCATCCCCGCTGCACAGCCCTTATCCAGCAAGAGAGACCCCTTCCCCCTTTTGCAGTTAAGAGAGTGACGGTTAAGTCCCCGGCCCAGGAGAATAATTTGGGAGGGATAATAAACAATATGGGAACAGATGGAAAAAAAAATGCCCTGAGCTGGGTGGGAGACTTGGAAAAGACTCCATCCCGCACACAGCTCCGGAGCCTGCCAATGGTCCCGGTGCAACCGGGATGCTGCAAGACCTGCCTGTCCCCTGCAGCACATCTTCCTTGGCAGGGTTCCCTTGGGATGGGTGTCCCTGTGGAGAAGTGGGTGGATTTGAGCCATCCCCTGGGGTTGTGGCTGTGTTTGGGGTGTAAAACCGTTGCTGGGGTGCTGGAGCTTTGCTACATCCCACTCTTATCATCTCTTCTCCCGTAGGTTTGTGTGTGAGCACGAGAACATGTCTTCTCCTAAAGTCTACGTCCTACAGCCTTGGATTGCCAACCTCTTGGTGAATTACGAGCAGCTGGATGCCAGTGAGAATCTCCTGGCCGGGCAGGTCCTGCGGGTAGGTACTGAGGGGGACTGTCCTAAAATGCTCCGACAGCATTTGAAATCGAATTCCTGGAAGCGTTCAGCAACTCCCAATTCAGGGGCTGTGGGTGGGCAACCCTTCTTCCTCAAAGTCCCCCCTTATTTTTCTTTATTTTGAGGTGCAGGAGCTTTGTTTCTCCCATTTCTGGTGGCCGTGGCTGACTTTTGCACCCCTAGTAGGTGTGCCCCACTCTCATCCAAAGAGTCGGTGGTCTCCAAAGCCATCTTCTCTCCCACCCTCGCACTCTGCCTTGCCTTCATCCTCCTCGCTGTGTCATGTCCTTCCTTGTACCGTGTCATTTGGTGGGTGGTCCTGGCAGTGGGTAGGACGAGGCAGAAGCAGCATCTGCTGAAGTGTCTGGATCCCTGTCCTGTCTGGTGACGAGCCTTGGTGGGACCACGAGCTCGTCCTCCCATGGATGCCGGCTCCTCTGGGAGAGCCTCTGGCGTGGTGATTCAGGGCAGGGGGCCCTGCAGCGCAAAACCTGCTCCTGCGCCGTACCTGGAGAGCTTTGTTTGCAGCGGTGGTGATGTCTTTCATGTTCGATCTGTCCTACGTGGCAGGAGAGAGCTTTAGAGAGGGGACTTTTGCCTGTTTGAGGCCTGATGGGCAGCAGGAAGGGAGCAGGAGGAAAATAACCGAGCGGCATCAGTGCTGCTGGTCGTTAGCCGTGGACTTGGAGGGACTGGCTGAAGGTGCTGTGAGAGAACCGGGTGCCCAAGCGGACGCGAGACCGGCAGGGGCAGAGCGAGCGGGTCGGACTTTGCGATGGGTTGTGGTCACGACCTGGATGCTGGTGAGACCCAGCTCCAGGGCTCCGCTTTGCTGTTCGCTCGCAGCCTTTGGGTGCTTGTAGCAGCGTCCCACCGTGGGCATCGTTAGCGATCTCCTAACGTCTGTGGAGGGAGATGTTTGAGGCAAATCAGGTGTCTCCTTCCTAACAGGAGGAAGGAAGATGATGGATGTTGTGATTTAAATGGAAGGAGAGATGAGATGGGGAGAAAAAAAAAAGTGACAGCAGGAGAGAGAAGACCCTGTGGTCCTGTTCCCCGCCCTGTCTGAAGGTGTGGAGGTGGTGGAATCGCTGGTTCCCTACTTCTTGTCTCAGTTCCCCGCTCCCAGGCAGGAGCTCTGGTGTGCCTGGGCTGATGAAGACCCAGCAGTGAATGAGCAGATCCCCTCATTCTCTCATGGGGAGAGGTGGCTCAGTGTGACCACTCTCCAACCTACGCCCACCCCAGTCCCCCTTGGTGAGGGCTGGGATGGTATCTTGAGCAGCGGAGCCTTTCTCCAGCTTGCTTTGGGCTCCAGCTCTGCCTGCTTTCTTCTCTAGCTCTTTCCAAACCTACCGTCTTTTTTTTTTTTATCCTGTTTTTTCACCCAGTCCCGTAAGCAGCTCTGCCTTCTCCTGGTACTGGTGTTGTCCCGTGGTGCGTGCTAAGCCTCTGCCTCCGTTGGGAATGAAGAGCTGCCCATAGTGAGTGAGCACACGGTGGGAATGGCCACCTGCACCCTGGGCTTCTCCCGGCGGGGTGAGGGGACACAGCCAGCGGGGACTGCCGGGTGCCTGAGCTGGGATACCTACTGGAGCAGGATCTTGGCAGCATGGGCATCCTTGAACCCTGCAGCAAGTCTTGTTGGCTTGTACAGAGAGTTTATGCAGGGGGAAGGGCAGCTCTTCTTGTCAGAAGGTGCCAGCTGAGGACAACTGGTCCCTTTGGCGTGGTGGACGCCTGTTAAAGGACATGGGTGCACCCCTGGGCAGATGCAGGTGGCATTTGTGCGCAGTGGGACATGCGATTTCACATCCCCTCATCTGCTGCCGTGTCCCATCATCACCGGTCAGGTGAAGGACGTATGTGACCAAACCGTAGGTGTGTAACGAGAGAAGCCCAGGGCTGTAGGGATGGGGCAGGAGTGGCCCAAGCCTGCCCAGCCCCCTTTTGCCTGGATGTCTGCTGCTGGTTTGGTTGAAAAAACGCTTGGTTGTGGCTCCTCTCCCACCTTGCCTTCGATTGCTCTCTCCCACAACGTGGTGTGTCCCTTATTCTCTCTGGGTGTGGAGCCTGCTTGGTCCAGCCGGGAGGCACAGGCATGTAGCGGACCCCTTGGCCATGGGGAAAGCGTTACCATCTGGCTTCATGGTGAATGGTGACCTTTCTCTTCTACAAGTCCAGGCTCTCGGCCAGGTCTGGTGTCTGGTCCTTTTTCATGGAGAAATCTGTAGGTGACATTTCTTTCCCCCCCCTCTCCCCAATCTCTTGATAGGTTTTGAGCGACTCAAGTGCTCCAGCCCAACCTGAGGTCCCCCAAGATGCCGTCCTACAGGTCTCAGATGGGTCCTACTACATCCGCGTGGTCATTACGCCTGAAGCTCTGCAGACGGAGGAAAAGTGGGTTCCACCGTGGCTCGGCTGTGGCTGGGACAGCAGTTCTCCACAGCTGCTAGTGGGGCTCCTGCCTGGTCTTGTTTCAGGTTGCGTTAAGCTTAAGCAATCACAGGGTGGGAATTCTGTGTGAAAGAACTATGAGAAGAAAGCTGGAAGGCCAATATTCCAGTTTCGGCTGACTAGGATGGGCAGGAGTCCGTGGCAGAAGCTGCGATGCCTTGTAGATGTGATTAGAATCATAGAATCNGACTAAAGAGCCCCTGGGCTTTGTGAAAGGAACCAGAGCATTAACCATGGTAGCCTGGGCCACTCCTTCAGTGCTTCCCTCAGTTTTCCTGTTTGGACACCCCCAGACTTAGCGGAGCCAAGGATAAGTTGCAGGAGCCCTCGGTCCCTGCTGCTCCCACTGGGAGGTGTGCCGGCAGGCTCCGACGTGGCTGATGTAGCGGCTGGGTGAGCCCCACTGTGTGTCTGGGTGGTCCAACTCCGTTCTGCACCTTTCCAAGATGTTCCTGCTCTGCTCTTTTTCCAGCGCCCACATGCAGCTCAGGCTTTCCAGCCTTATTTGCAGAATTATCGTCCTGCAGAAGTACACGGTGTGTTTCCGGGAGGAGGCCAGGCTGGTAAGCGCTCTGAGGAGTGGACACAACTCCTTCCTTGACCTTGCCGTGCTTCCTGAGCTGCTCCCAGGAGCTGGAGGCAGAGGAGGGGTGGCCTTTCTTCTCTCCTCTTCTCCTGTAGCTCCTTGGAGGGTCTGTTCTGGTGGCAATGGCTTGGCCTGGCTGCTGGGGCAGGGAATGACATGAGCCCTGCGTGGAGACGTGGTGCATTCCCTTTAGGGCTACCTGACTTATCCCTGCTGCCCTGCAGCTGCGGGAGACCTGCATGGACCACTGGTGGCAGGAGTGTCCCTGTGGGCTTGGGCTGGCCCCAGCCTGGCCTGTGGCTCCTGAAGAGCCATCGGCTGAGGGGGTTTGGTGGCACAAACCCTCCATTGAAGGACGTTGTCCTTTGTGGGTGGGCGCCCACCTTGGTTGGAGGGTTGGGGGCAGAGCTGGGGTGGGCGCGTGGGTCCTCGCTGGCCCCAGGGGAGGTGGGAGCGGAGGTGGGACAGCAGAGGTGCTTTACAGGCTCCGTTTTCCCCACAGGAGGACTGCGAGTTTTACCTCACGGCCCAGCGGTTCATCGTGCTGCCCATGGAGAGGCAGAGGTTGGAGTCATCCGATGGGTACGGCCCGTGGCAGGGGGGGCTTCCTCATCTTCCCGGAGCTGCACTGACCCTGGGAGTGTGTTGGGGACTTTTTGCACTTTGAAAGAGGAATTGTCTCCATTGCAAGCTGTGAAGGAAAGGGGGGGAACGGGGAGGGAATTGATAACCGGCTTCTCTCTTGCTGCAGGAACCAGGAGCCCTCTGTGCTGCGGAAGATCAGGGAGCTGTGGCTGTAAGTAGGGGCTGGCCATTGCTGGGGAATGTGTCCAGACACCGTGACGAGAACACGCAGGCTCTGAGCGGGGCTCGAGCAGGCTGGCGAGGGCAGGCACACCTTATGGCAGCTCCTGGTTGTCCTGCGGGACTCCCTGCAGGAGGTGACAGAGCTGAGGAGACCACACAAGATGAGCTCTTGGTGGCACAGAGGGCTCTCTGACCCAGCCTTTTCCTCTGAGCTGGGGGGAAACACTCGTGGGGAACTTGCTTCTTCCAGCCGTGGGCAGGGTGAGCCCTGCACAGCTCGTTCTTCACTCCACGCTTGGAACCCCAGCTCTGGAGATCCTCAGGGATCTCCATCAGTCCCATCTCTGGGAAGAGGGTTCCCTGATGGGCATTCCTGGGATACTGAGTGGAGGCCGGTGGCCAGATCCAGCGCCCAGTGGGGAATCCATGACTTCCACGAGCTGCTCTTTCCCAAACCGGGATGCTCGCTCTGCGAAGGGCTGCAGGCCTGTGTGTGCCCCAACCCTAACCTGGCTTTGTCCTCTCCTTGGTTGTTGCAGGAGGAGTCTCGTGCTGAGGAACACTCCCAGCTCAGGTAAAAGCTTGTGGGGGGCACGCGATGCTCTGCCTGCCTGGAGGGGGGCTCCTGGCTCTCCTCAGCTGGGGCTGCCTTAGGCAGAGGTAGCACAAACCCAACCAGATCTCAGGAGGCGACACTGCTAAGCCCAAAGCGGGACAAGATGCTGCCGACAGGTACGGCAGCGCGGGCCATTGCACCCCCGTGCTCACGCTGCTGCTCCAGGACCCGTGTGGAGAAAGGAAAGATAGTTTCTAGAAGCAGAGGAAATGTAGAATTTTGTGCATTTCCACGGGTTTCAGTGCACATAAGAGTCATGCAGCAGAGTAAAAGCATTTATAAGTGAGGCTTGCCTGAATTAAGGTGTCTTCTCCACTGACGTTCGCATGTTCTTGCTCCAGAGCCGTCCATCTCTCAGCTGATCGATGCCATGGGCCAGGACCAGCTGGAGGTTTTGAAGGAAAATGCTGAGGAATGCTTGGATTTACAGATGTCCAAGGAGACCCCAGCGACGGGGAAGGACGAGGTTCCGGTCACCCAGTGGGAGGCAGAGCGCAAGAGAGAGGTCAGTGGCTGCTGTGACAGGGGACGGTGGGGACCCTGCTCTGCAGGGCTGGGAGGAGGGAGGGCAGAGCTGTAGGTTTGGCGTTCGGCTGCCAAATTATGGGCGAGCTCCCACATCTCGGGGGGGGGACTACCCAGTGAAAAACCACGTCACATGTCTCGTTTCAGCAGGGTGAGGACATCTTCATGGTCCCAGCCAACATCCTGGTGATCCCTCCTGAGGAGCTGGCAGCGGCTTGCGATGCTTCCAAGGCAGGTCAGTGCGGTGGCTTCGTCTGCGGGGTAGAGGCAGGTGGGCAGTTCAGCGTCCACGCGTGCGAAATAAGGGTGTCCCTGGGAGGGGGGGAGAAGATTTCTTCTGCTCTGGCTGTGGACTGTGCTGAGATGGCCTCAGCAATGCCTCTTTCGTTGCAGACACGTGTGAAGCAATTCCCAGGATGAGCGGCGACGAGCCGACGGTGCCAGGTGACCTAGGTGTCATATCCCAAGCCAGCTGTGAGTAGTGGGACCTACATCCAAGCCTTGTAGTAGTTTCCTCTGAAGTGGGCTCAGCCCATCTTCTCCTTGGATTGAGCAGAGGAGGTACCGACGGGGCCAGGTCTTTGGGAGACCAGGACCCGCAGCCCTGCCTTAAGCAGGCAGGGAACGATCCCATTCCTGCAGCCTCCTGAAGCTGAGCAGCTTCGGGGTTTTTGTGTTGGGAATTATTTTGTCCCTTTGATGCCATCACGCAGCCCAAGTCGCCCTGCTGGGCTTGCGTCACCCAGCTTTACTGCAGAAGTACCTGCAGGAGCTCCCTGGAGCGGAGAGGATGAAGGGAGCCGCTGTCCCGGGCGGTGCAGGGTGGTGGAGGAGGTCTTCCTCCCAGCCGCCTGCTCTCTGGGCAGCCTCTGCCTCTCCGCTGCCTGCCACAGGGGCTGCCTGAGGTCGTGGAAGGGGTCTGGCTGGAGTACACCCCAGTTTTGGTTGGAGAGGGCTCTCGGAGCTCCCCTCGAGCGCTGCGTCTGTCCAAGCCCCCATGCAGCCTTTGGTAGCCGCCGCGGGGTTGGAAGCGAGCAGCCGCTTTGCCAAAAATCAACCCCCTCCACAACTTGATCGTTGCAGCCGCCGAGTCAACAGCCTTGTCGGAGAGCTCGGAGGGATCCCTGGATAACCCCTGGAACAGGCTTCCCCCAATATCTTTGACCCTGAACTCTTCGGATGGTGAGTCCCCATACCCATGGGTGCCCAGCCTACCTCACCGGTGGGGGACAACCCCCTCTCCTCTCACTGGGTGACCATGTAGCTCCTCTGGGTGCTGGCTTGCTTTCCCCTGGCCAGGAAGTAGCGCTGCAGCCTTCCCATGGCCCCGTGCCTGCATCTTTCCGGCTCTGATGCTCTCCTGCCCAACCCGACGTGCTGGGGCAGGTCCCGCCGCCTGCCCACGCTGACCATGCATTTCCTCTTACCAGAGAAGACCTTTCAACAAGACGCTCCACCAAAGACCCAGCAAGATGTGGCTGCTGACAGCAACACCCCGGACTTGCTGGAACAGTGTAGCCAGGACTCTGCCGAGGGCTTGCCGCAGGGAGAGCCGGTGCAGACCTCCTCTCCCTCCCTGCTCTGCTCCTACGGCAACGTCAGTCCGGCGGAGACCAGCACCACCAAGGCACCATCAGCCGCGGAGGCAGCCTGCGACGCTCCCTGCGCTGCTCCAAGCCCGGAGGGATCGGGCAGCTCTCAAGCCACCCTGCCATCTCTTTCTCCGGCTTTTCCCATCACACCCAGCAGCTGCTTGCAGCCCCTGCCCGAGGGGATGCCGCACAGGGAGCAGGCGGACTCCAGCGGCACGGCTTTCCCTCCGGATACATTGAAGCACGGTGCGGCTCATGCCAGGAGCCAGAGAGGAGGTGCCGTGCGCGCCAAGAGGAAGCTGCTGGCAGGAGACGGCCAGGCGCTGCCGGCCCTCGGTGGGCAGCAGCATCCCCAAAACACCCCGTGGGGCAGGGGGAGAGACACGGGCAGGAGGCTGGAGCTCACGAGGACACGGTGCGTGAAGAAGAGCAGAAAGGAGAAGGGGCTGCAGCGTAGAAAGGAGCTCGAGGAGGAGGAGGAGGAGGAAGAGCAAACATCCCCAGCGAGCGGCCCCAGCTCCAGGCCGGAGCAGCACAGAGCTCTGCAGCCGGTAAAGATGCAGCAGTTGGTGGGGTCCTCTGGGGGGGTGGTCCCCAGGGAGGTTCTCCCCTCCCCTGGTGTCCCTCCCCAAGGCCTTTCCTCGCCTGGCTGGTGGGGATGGGCAGTTGAAGATGGATAAACATAGACGATGGCCTCAACCCTCCCGAAGGGGGATCTCGGGCACTGGGTGAAGACGTGGTTGAGCCCGTGTTGGGTGGGAGCCCACATGTTGGGTGGGAACTTGCTGGAAATGTTCTATCTTCCAGCTCTCCGGGTAAAATGAGATTGGAAGAGCAGGAAGCAATTGAGGGAGAGACCCCAGAGTTTTTCTGGGCGTCCCGGGCCGCGCGGTGGGGCCGTGCTTTGGGCTTTGCGGCTGGGGCAGACCAGCCTCACCCTCCCTTTTGCTTCTGCAGTACGTGAAGGCAAAGCGGGTCCAGTACAGATACGAGGCGCCAAGCCCCGAGCTCTGCCAGCGGATAAGATCCGTCAGGTCAGTGCAGCCATGGCCTTGTACGGCTGTCCCTTGTCCCCCCCCTCCCCGTCCTCCGTGGCTGGCCACAGGGGACGCGGGCATCGCTGCTTGCATCCCTACAGCGTGTCCCCAAACTCTGCCTTACCCCTCGTCACCGGGCATGGCCCCAACCGCATCCTTCTCACCCTGGTCTGGTTTCGCAGGATCTCCAAGGCGATGATGAAGGGAGCGTGCTGGATACTCATGGGCAGGGAGGTGGACTCCTGAGCCCGGCCCGGCCTTCGTTTCTTCACCGGTTCAGCAAAAAATAATTTCAAGCTGCCTGGAAAGAGCAGTTGGGGAAGGTTGCGGGGGGTGGAGGGGCACAGCAGGACCTCTGTCCCCAAAGGGACCGCTGAGCGGGCTGGCCTGGCTGCAGAGACCCTGGCTGCGGAGATGTTGGGGAGATGACCTGTTCGAGGCCAGCACCCTCAGCGCTGAGAAGGGAAAAAGCACCCATTCAGGATGCCTGCGCGCAAGCCGGCATCCCTCTCCCACCTCTCCATCCCTTCCAAACACGCTGGCCCAGCGCGAGCAGGGACAAGAGGGGACCCGGTGCCACAGTAGCAGGGACAGCCGTGGTGGCGGAGGTCCCGCAGCCTGATCCCCGCTCCGAAGGCAGCAGAGGCGTTTGGAGGTTTTATTGATGAGGGTCCTGCACTGTTTGTTGGAAAAAAAAATATCCCGCAGGGTTATGCTGTAGAAATTAAAAATAAAAATTGTATATTTTTTAAATACACAGCTCTTGTATTAAAAAAAAAAAAGAAAAAAGGAGGAGGGGAAGGAAAAAAAAAAAAAAGCATGTTGCTGCTTTGTCGTAAACATCTGTGTAAGGAATGCGTTTGGTCCAGAGCGGAGGGCGACACGGGAGAAAGCCGCTTGGGTGCTGGGGTGCCGCTGGTGCCCCCGGGAGAGCTGCGGGGCTGGTGTGGCTGCGGAGCTGCGAGCTGAAAAGCCGTGGGTCGTGGTCCCGCTGATGGAAACCTGCGTCCCGGGGGGACTGGAGGGAGCAGAACCCCGCGGGGGCGAGGAGCTGGAGAGGCGAAAGGGCCCTGGTAATGCCTGCTGAAAACGTCCTGCTGCCGGCACCGCCGCTGCCTGCCCGGCTCCTGCCTAAAACCACCAGCTTCCCCCACCGTCTGGGGAAGGCGACGCGGCTCGGTGTATCCCGAGGGCTCCAACAGGATCCCAGCCCTCCTGGGCGATGCTGGTGGCCATCCCGGCAGCGAAAGGTGGCCGATGCCATCATAAGCCGGCGGCGCAGCCCGGGCGGGAGCAGACCTGCACCCCGTCCCTGCTCTCCGCACCCCGGCTGCCAACCACCCCGGCACCGTGCGCTCGCTTGCAGGGTTTTATTGGGGACAGTGGCGGTGGCATGCAGGGGCTTCACTGTCCCGGGGCTGGCTCCCCCCGGCCCGGCACCGGGCGTCTTTGGTCTACGGCTGCTGAGTCCTGTGCATTCCCAACAGTTTGTGCCAGGGCTTGCGGCCGCTCGCCTTCGGTGCCCGCTCCAGCCTGCGGCTCCTCCAGCCCAGCGCGGGGCCAGTCCTGCGGCGTGGCACCTGGGGGGGTCACGGGTGGTGGTGTGAGCGTGGGGGGGACACCCTCCGTACCCCAACACCCCCCTTAGCAGGGGCGCAAGGGAGGGGGGGAGCATCGCGGCTCACCTGCGGCATCCGAGGACGGTCGGGGCTCGCCCTCCGGCTCCGGGAGGGAGTCGTGCTTGGTCCTCCGTTTGAAGACGGGCGACCGCCGCAGGCGCAGGGGGACGGTGCCCGCTGGGGGAAACACAACCCAGCCCCGCGTTACGGTGGGGCGCAGCCGCCTGGCTCCTGCCCCCCTTTCTCCCTGCGAGCCCGGCTACTGCCGGGGCTGATCCCGATGCCAAGTCCCCCCCAGGATCTTCCCAGTGTGGCGATGCCATCACCACGGGCAGCCACCCACCAGCTGAGGCAGGCAGCACCACCACCTAACATGGGATGCCGCCACACCACCGCCTGCCTCCTCCGGCACAGCGCGCAAGGCCAGCAAGGGGGGGGTCCCATTCCAGCCCCCACTTACTTCCCAGCTCCGCCGGGCTTTCGGGCTCCCTGAGCTGCTCCTCGTGGACGGACACAGCCCGGCGGCCGGTCCCCCACAGCACCGCCAGCCGCGGGGTCAGCCGGTTGTCTGGAAAAGAAGTGGGCAGGTGCCATCGGTGGGTGCCAGCAGCCCCCTGACCTGCCGGCAAGACCCCCCCCCGCCATCAGCACCCAGCACTGGATGCTTGGGTCCCTGCCACCCTCCGTCCCCAAGGAGCCCTGGGAACACGCCAGCAGCCAAATGGGTGACCCCATCAACATCCCTACCTTCGGTGTGGGGTGGTGCGGGCAGGGGGCTGGCAGCACCCACCTCCCCGCCGTGGCTGACCCTCCGCGGCAGCGTGACCGGTGTGCTCCTCCCTGGCCGTGGCAAGCTGCTGCTCCAGCCTTCCCGGCCCCCGGGCTCCATTGGCCCGCTGGGCTCGGCCAGGAGGAAGGAGCGCCGGGGCTGGTCAGCGCTGGTGGCCTGCGGCTCGGCCGTCAGTTGCCTCCCCAGGGCTTTCCAGGCCGGCCGGGGCTCCATGGCGGCGGCCGGGCTGCGGAAGGGTGCGTCTGCGGAAGGCAGGGCAGAGCGGTGGGTGCTGGGCGACGACTTCTTGGTGCTGGGACCCAGCCTGCAGCCACCCCAGGGACCGGGCAAGGGTCTGGGTTAACATCCGCCATGGATAGAGTTGGGCACCCATGGGGGCAAGGGACCCTGCCCATGGCCACCAGCCCCCACATAGTGCCACTTGGTGCCAGCAGAGGGGACAGAGCCCTCTGCCCCGGGGGCTGGTGTGACCACCCCCCGGCACCCACCGGTGACCCACCTGTGGACACGGAGTGCGTGCGGGCCTTCAGGGAGGGGGGGGAGTCCGCAGAGCTATCCACGATGTCCCCTGCAAGCGCAAGCCACCAGCCATGAGCGCGCTGGGGTCCAGCCGGTGCCACCAGCACCCAGCAAGGGTGGGGGGAGGACATGGTGGGACCCACAGCTGGGAGCCCGAGGGGGCCTGCCCGTGCCCACCCCATGTGTGCCCAGCCAGGTGGGGGTCAGGGTGGGGAGGACGCGGCCCCTCACCGTCTGAGCCGGCCTTCTTGATCTCGCTGTCTTTGCTCTGCAAGGGGAAAGAAAGCTGGTGAGGGGAGGAGGGTAAGGGTGGCAGCACCCTCAGGGACCGGGGGTGGCGGAGGGCAGGGTGCTGCCAGGCTGCAGGGGATGGCTGCCAGGGAAGGAGGGACGGACAGGCACCACGCGGCACATCGGAGCCCACCTATCGGTCCCTTTGCAGAGAGTTAAGTGACAGGACAGAGGTCACAGGCAGACCTGGGTGCTGCTGGTCCCAGACAGGGGACACCCCCCCATCCCATGGACCTTCACCCTCCAACCCGCCCCCTTTGGGTGCGGGATCCATCCCGAAAGCGGAGCCACTCCCCACCTGCTGCTTCTTGCCCTCGGCGGCCGGGCCCTTGGTGACGCCGATGCGGTGGAGCATGACTTGCACACGCTGCTCGAAGGAGCCGGGCAGCTCCCCCTCGCTCTTCTCCAGCTGCCTCTTCTGCGGGACAGACACAGCCCTGCCAGGGGCACGGCCCCCACCAGCAGGGCACCCATGTCCCCAACCCCAGCCATGTCCCCACGGAGACCAAGGCATGGCCACAACCCAGCAGGGACGTCCCCGGCATTGCTCTGCTGTCCCCGCATCCCCCCTGTGGTACCCAGCTGACCCCCCCACCAGCACCCTTGGGTGGGAGCAGCACCCATCGGGCAGAGCCGGTGGTGGCGGCTCGGTGACAACACTTACCTTGTCGTGCCTGACCCCCAGCGCATCCTCGTCCTCCCCGGACAGCAGGATGAGAGATTGGGATTTGCCTTCCCGCGAGTATTTGGGCCGGATCCTGCGGGCGGAGTCGGGGGTCTGGCAGTGCTTGGGCTCTGCCCGGGGCTCGGCGGCGAGTCCCCCCTCCTCCGATTTACTCAGCGGCTTCCCCGCTTCGCCCGCCTTGCTGGGGGCCCGTAAAATGTCACTGAGCATCGAGCGCCTGCTCCTGGGGGCGGCGGGGCCACCCTCAGGCTCCTTCTCACACCTCGAGCCCAGCCTGGATTTGGGTTTCTTGAAGGCAAAAAAATTCCCGATTTTCTTCTTGAGGGTGCGGGAGCCGGAGGGAGCCAGAGGGGCTGATCCTGGGCAGGTCTCCGGAGCCGTGGGGCTGGGGAGAGATGAAGCATTGGGAAACGTGAGCTCCAGGCTGCTGAGAGGGGATGGGTATCGTTTTCTGCCCCCCCTCCCAGTCCACCCCAGAGGGATGGATCCAGCCCCCAGACACCCCACCTGAGATGATGCTGCCCCAGCAAAGGGAGCTGTTCCCAGCGTGGGACCCCACAGGTGCTGCCCCATTGCTTCCCCCGCCGCTGGGTGCCCCCACCCAGGGCTCGTGGGAGTGGGGTGCTGGCCCCATCCTGCCCCCCATGGCTGCATCCCAGCCCTCTCCCCCCAGCCTTGCCCTTGGCAATGCAGAAGCCGGGGGCCTGCCACGAGGAGAGATGTTTTCCCCAGCATCCCTTTGGCACTGGGACCAGCAGCATTTGCGGGGCAGGTGAAATCCTGGGGAGGGGTGCGTGCTGGGGTGCTGTGTGGGTGCAGGAACCCACCCCCCCCTCCAGCCCCAGGCTTACGGCGGCTCCTCTGTGATGACCCTCTTGGCAAAGAAGTCCTCCAGCCCCTCGTCCACGCGGGTGATGCTCCTGTCCTCGCTGTTCTCACAGGCCACGGGCTGGACCTGCGAGCAAGCACGGCCATCAGCCCGGCGGGGGGCGAAGATACCCCCACCCACCAAGAGGTGCCACCGACAAGCGAGTACCTGCGCAGGATGGGTGCTGGCACCCTCCTTCTCGCTGGGCGTCCAGCACAAAAGCCAAACCCCGTTGTTATCAGCTGCAGCCCAGCACCCCCAGGGCACTGGGAGCTCCCGCTCGCCCTGGGCTCCTGCCAGCCCCCCTGCACCCCCCCTGGGTGCCACGTCTGGGGTGCTGGTGGCTCCCCAGCACGGTGGCTGGGCTACGGCATCCACACGCACGCAGGCACCCGTGTGTTACACACAGGTAGGGTGCCACCGGCCCTCCCTGGTGACACACAACGGCAAATGGGGCTGGGCCAGGTCTCCAACCCTGCTGTCCCCATAGGAGAAGCCTTTGGCAGGGACAATTCCTCCATCTGAGCCCCGAGGAAGGGACACCCACGCTGCTGGTGGGTGATGGAGTGGGTGCCCTGCATGGACCCACAGCTGCATCCTTCAGGCTGGTGCCCATCCTCGAGCCCAGCCTTGGCTGGAGTGCCACCACAGCCCGGAGGGAGGCCACCCGTGGCAAAGCACCCCGTGCCACGGCCGAGCCTTCCTCACCCCAACACAAGCCACCACACATCGATGGCTTCCTATCGAGGAGAGGGAGGCACTTCCCCCTGGGTGGCATTTCAATCCATAACGACTTTTCATTACGGCTGGATTGATGCCGCTCAGGAGCCGTTCCAGCCACCCGAGATCTCCTCTCCCTGTCACATCCCATCCGTCAAAGCCCATCCTCGCTCAAGCCTTGGCCAACCCTGCGTGCCCAGCCTGCTGCGGAGAGATGTGCCAAGGTGACGGTCCCCAGGCCCTGCCTGGTCCCTGCCAGCCTCCAGCAGCTCCTGCTTCTCCCCCAGCCCCACTGGTCCCACCACGGTCCAAGGGCAAGCACCACCGCGGCTGTACAAGCCAGGGCTTTCAGGCAGGTGGAAGGATCCAGCTGCATCACGGTGGCACGGGGGACAAGGTGATGCCAGCAGGATCCGGCTCTGGGGACAGCCACGGAGCCGGATTCTCCACCCAAAAGTTACTTCTCCTTTGGGAAGGGGGCTGCGAGGGCAGGATCCCCAGGTGTTTGCCCTTTGGGTGCAGGGGGGGGGAGGCAAAACCCACCCCACCACGGCTGGTGGATCCTCACCAGCATCACCGGGAGCCGCCACGGCCACCAGCGCTTTGGGCTGAGGGGTTTTGGATGGGGGGGAGCAAAGTGGGCACTGGAGGAATAGAGGCAGCCGGAGCCATTGCCAAACGCGCCAGCCCTCTG
>VXBO01008411.1:27190-59373 GCA_013400135.1 Rhinoptilus africanus
CTCCTGGGGCGCCTCCTTGGCTCCAGGCGGCACCTCCCACCCTCCCATGAGGAGATGCAGGGGGATGTCCCCAGCGCGTCCCCCTGCTGCCTCTGGGCAGGAAAAGTCACCATCAGTGTGAGCATCATCATCACCCACCGTGGGGCACCCCCAGCGGGCCAGGCAGTGGGAGCAGGGTGCTTGGAGAAGACATCCTTCCCAGAGCTCTGCCTCTCACAGCCCCATCCGTCCTCCCCACCAGCCCTCCCAACACAGAGAGCCCCAAGGGTCCCCCCCTCCCCGGACCACGTTCACCCCAAGTCCATTCCTCTCCGTGGACTTGGCACCAACCTCACCTTACAGCATCCGCTGGCAGCTTGGTACCCGCCAGGGAGACGTGCCGGAGGGCACAGGCCTGGCTGAAAAACTCCTTGATGTCAGGGGAGATGGTTTTCACCCTCCTGAAAAGGGTGGGCACAACATGGCATCACCTGCTGCCCAGCACCAGCCACCCCCCCCGGGTACCGCATTCCCCTCCCTGCTGTCCCGGGGGCTTACTTGTGGGAGTACAGGTTTTTGGAGAGATCCAGATGGATGAGAGTGGTGTGACATCTGTGGACCAGGGCTCCAAAGAGCTGCCGGGATAGGGATACGAGCCATGTTGAAGAGGACTCAGCTGGTGCTGCAGCCCCTCGTACAGCCCGGGGAGGGATGGGGGATGGAATGGGATGAACTGCAGGGGATCCTAAGGGGGGGGTCTCTGCCCCATGCTGGGGGTCCCTTAATTCCTCCTGCTGAACCCCAAGTCCCCCAAGACACCCACGGTAGGGGGCATGGAGCAGGGCATCGCTGGGCTAGCTGCCCACCGCGTCTCCACAGCCCCGCGCCAGTTGGAATGCGGTGGCAGGGTTTTGGCAGGGGGGGGGGTCACTGCCAGGATCCCCCGCTTGGGTACTCACGGCATCCAAAGGGCAGTCCGTGCCAGCCAGGCTGAGGTGGGAGAGCGAGTGGCACTGGTGGAGGAGGCTCTGCAGGTTCTGCGGGTAGAGGGGGGCTCAGGGGCTTTGGCCAGGACCCTGACCCGCCCCATACCCTGCAGCCCAGGAGTCCCAGCTCCAGCCTGCCGCCTCCCTCCTGCCGAGCACAGGGATGAATCCTGCACAGGGGGACACAGCTCTGCCCTGCTCCCTCCTGGGACGCCTCCTTGGCTCCAGGCGGCACCTCCCACCCTCCCATGAGGAGATGCAGGGGGATGTCCCCAGTGCGTCCCCCAGCTGCGCCTGGGTAGGCAGGGGGGGGTCACAGCCATGACTTCCCCATCCCTGGGGTGCTGCAAGGCAGGGTGCGCACCCCAAGGGGACCGAAGCCATCAAGCCCGTGCAGGGGACAGAGCCCGGGGGTGTCACCCCATTGCAGCCCAGGCACTCACGCTGATGTCATCCCCAGCCAGTGCGCCGGGGTTTCCTGACAGGTCCAAGTGCAGGAGGGAGGATCCGATGGCTTTGTTATCTGCGAGGGCTTTGCATAACGTGCTCATCCCTGCTCCAGAAGAGAGGGAGAGACGAATGGATGCTCGTGGGTCCCCTGGCACCAGGGAGAGCCACAGAGCAGAGGAAGGGACATTTTCCTACAGCTGGGGCAGCAGGACATCGCATCCTTGAAGATGCCCTTTCCAGGGTGACCCTGCAGCCCTTTGGTGCCAGCTTGTCCTCAAGCACCACCATGCCCAGCCTCCCGAAGGCGCCTGGGCAGGGAGCGGGATGCCGGGCTGTACCTTTGGCACTGAGCATCGTCCTGGCCAAGCTGAGGCTCTGCAGACCCTTAGGACTCTTCTCCACCAGCCGGCTGAAGGCAACGATCCCTGATGGAAAAGCAGAGAGCCCTGAGCGGCTGCGCCATCCCATTCTCCATCCCACCCCGAGCTACAGCGAGGGGCAGCTGCCAGCGGGATCTGGAGTTGAACATCAGTTTTCACGGGCGGAAACTCATCCCAGCCCAGAAACCGGGTACCTCTGTCTTCCAGCTGGTTTCCAGCAAGGTTGATGGTGTGCAGGACAGAGTCGGGATGGCTGCTCAGCGCCTGGGCCATCCTCTGTGCAAAGTCCCTGCGGGGAGAAGGGCCACCCACCTGAGCAAGCTACGGCCACCTCCAGGAGATGTGGCCACCAACCCCGTAGCCTTACGGGGACGTAGGGGCCGTGTGTGATATCGTAGCAGAGCTGGCTCCGTCTGAGGATCCAGCAGGAGAAAGCAGAGCAGCTCCAAGGCTGGGTGATGTCTGTTGGCCTCCTGGTTACGAGGGGGTCTCTGCTCCCAGTGAGCTTCATGCTGAGGAGGGGATGGGGCACCAACCCCCCGGCCATGGGGGGGTCCATGGACCACCCAGCTCCATCCATATGAAGGGGGCAGACCCAGGCTGCCGAGACCCTGCTCACCACCAAGCCAGAGCCCTGCAACGCCTTCACTTACGCTTTCAACCCGCTGTTTTCCAGCACCAGCTCCTCCAGCGTCACCGATTTGCTGAGCATGTAGAGCAGCTGCTCCGAGATCTCCTGGTTCTGGCAGGGGAGAAGGAAGCCGTTCTGGAAAGCCGGCCATCCTCTCCAGCACACCCAGCGCCACGGCGCCGGCACTCACCAGCCTGAAGTCCTTGCAGGAGAGCTTGGTGAACCACAGGTTGAAGGACAAGGCGGCGACGCTCAGTGCCACGTCTCTGCAGGGTGACAAGGACAAGGGAGTCGGGGGCCAGGCTGAGCCAAACCTGGTCCCAAATATGTGCCCCAAGGCACCCAGCTCCAGGGATGGCCCAACTCTCTGTTCAACGCGGGGTCCATGAGTTTAAAGCAACCCACAAACACAGCTCAGCTTCCCCAGATTATTCCCTCAGGGGAATAAAAAAATCCATTAAAATAATTGCACGCTTCTGTCAAAAACCTCAGGTTGTTTTGTGGTTGTTTTTTCCTTTTTAATTCAGAGCTTTCGTGCGAAGAACAACGCAGGTTTTTGCTCAGCTGGAAACACGCTTCAGGGGAAGCCTCGCTCCATCTTTCTCGGGATGAAGGCGCGGCTGAGCCTGGCGGGGATGAATCCAGGCAGGGGCAGAGCTCACGGCCCGGCTACGAGGCTACAACCCCGTAGGGGCCGTGTGTGATATATATTTGTACGCGTGAGGGGGAGCGGCGTTGGCTGCTTTGCATAGGGAAACACCTGACAGCCGCGAGCTGCCAGAAGCCACCGGGATGCTCAGTTTTCCCCTCCGCGAGCAGCTCGCAGGCTCATTTCAGTGTTATAAATGACCTGAGGGGGGGCTGCCCAGCCCCTGGGGATGTTGTCCCGTGGGACGGGGCTCGTCGTGTTGGGTGCGGGGGAGCATCAGGCGGCAGATGTGTGGCCTTTGGAGCGTGTGAAGCGATAAAAGCTTCTAAGGCGAGCGGAGGAGTGCGTTGGGCCACCCCTGATGTGGATGGGGAGGATGGGGACAAGCTCATGGCAGGAGGCACCGCACGCGGCGCGGCCGGGGGACCCACCGGCTCTCCAGGTGGCTGAAGTCCAGTAGGTTGAACTCCCGGCAGTCCTGGCTGTGGTAGATGTTGTCCACGTCCTGTCCGGATGGAGGGACACGGGGGTCAGGCTCAGCACCAGTCCCTCGGGGACTATCCCCGGGGGAGCCCCTTGGCTAAACCCCGAGCCTGAACCCCCTTCCCCGGCGCTGCGGCTGGCGGGATGCACGTCCCACACTGGTGGGACAGCTTGGAGGGTCCTGGACCTCTCCTGCAGGGACCAGAAGAAGGCAACGCATCCCCAGGGTGGTGGGAAGAAGGGTGTGGGAGAGGCGGGCTGGAGGCGGTGTCCCAGAGGAAGAGGGGGAGAGCTGGTCCTGCTGTGTCCCCAGGGGGATTTCTCCTCCACTAGGAACACCCAGCAAGGTCCCAGGTTTCCAGTCTAGGAAACAACCTTGTCCAAAGACATCTCATCCCAAGGAGCAAAGGGAATTCAAGCCAGGCAAAACTGCAGTTCCCTACTCCGGGATGTCCCTGGGATGTTCCCAGCCCCAGTAGCCCTGTGAGCATCCCGCCTCCCTGTCTGCTGAGTGGTATGCTGCCATTGTCTCTTCTCCATGGGACAGACCAGCTTACCCACTGGATCTCCTCACGGAAGGGAAAGCCGTTGTAATCGCATAAAGCGGCGTAGGTCTCCGAAAACCCCCCTGCAAAGAGAAGGCGTTCTTGGTGACAGACCCTCCCACGGGAAGATGGAGATGACCTTTGGGGAGGGCAGAAAGCAGGAAAAGGATGGTGGAGGCACTCCTTTCCCTCCTCCAAGGGGCCAGATTGTCCTGCACGGTCTACTGCCAGCCCAAAAACGATCACGCAACTCCAGGGGCGTTGCTTGATCCCTGTAGATACCAGGCACGGTGGATTGGGCGATGACAATGGAGGTACCCTACTCCAAACCAGGTTACAGGGAAAGCCCCTGGCTCTGCAGCGATGCCGGATGAGATGGGTGGAAGCATCCACAGCTGCACGTTCTCACAGGTGGACACGTACGTCCTGCTCCTTTCTGGGGAGCTACGTCCCCCTCAAACCTGCTCCTGCCCCATGGGATGGGGTGGGCTGGTGGAGAGCGGACCCCACCAGCAGGGCTCCTTCTCACCTAAACCACCGCGGGTGCCCTGCCGGGGGCGGTGGGGGCCGTCAGCAGGGCTGGCGACGACGGAGGCCGGGCGGTGACGGTCCCCAGGGTGCTCCAACCCTCCTGGCCCATCCCTGGGGAGACAGTGCGGGGGGTGGAAAGGGCTTACCGCAGGGCCCAGGGCTGCTCTGCAGCATTTCCTCCAGCGAGTCCGTGATCTGCCGGATCCTCTCGTACAGGTTGGGGGGGGAGTTCTTGAGCAGCGTCCTGGGGAAGGGCCAGAGGGGGGCATGGTGGTGGGCGGGGAGAAGAGCATCCCCACCACTTCATGCTCAACTACAGCCCCTGTGTGCGAGGGCGGCCAGAAATATCCTTCCCAACGCCACCAGGGAGCAGGGTCTGGCCTCCATCAGTGTGGTTTTCTCCTGTTTGAAGGCGCTAATTGTGAACCCACCCCATATCTGGGGCTTTTCTGAGCAGAGAGTTTGCTCTGGGACCTACCCCTGAGGAGCAGAAGAGTCTTACCCCGGGGATGAGTCTGGAAAGACCTTCTTCAGTGACATGGTGACATGGATGACAACTTGCTCCAAATCGTCAAAGCACATGAACCGGAAGGCATAGGATGCTGCATCCGTTTCTATGACAACCTGCGGGGTCCAAAGGCCGGGAGATGCCTGAGCGAGCTGGCAGCACGCAGCGTCCCCGAGCCCCCCGACACGATGGTGACAGCCATCAGCTCCTGGCTGCAGACACCCAGCCGCGGCTTATAAACCCAGCCGGAGCCCTGGGAGCACAGGGAAGGCTGCGAGCGCCAGGAATTTAGGATAAAAATACATGAAAGAAACCGTGATGTGCCAGAATAAAGCATAAACCTCCCCGAAATTCCAGCGGAGCTACTGCAAAGGCAGCCCAAAGCGGTGGGGGCGAGAGAAGCCTTGACTCTGCCTGCAGCAGCCGCAGCTGGAGGATGGAGTTCTCCCTCCCTGAATAAACCTAATCGGGGTTTTGAGCCTTTTTTTAAGCTTTCGGTCCCTACCAGGGAGAAAAAGGAGGAAAAGGAAAAAAAAATAAAAATCCTATGGCAACACGCTCCCTGATTTAATTACAGGCTGATTGAGGCGTGGGAGCGAGATGACAATTATCTGCTGGCAGCGCCTGAGGACGGCGCTCCCACCAGCGCCCGGGGCTCGGCCCTGCCTGCGCCCTGCCTGCTCCCTGCCCGCGCATCAATGACCCTGAAGCTTCCCATGGCCCAGGCAGACCCCTCTCGCCCACCCTCCACCCTGGGCTTTCCGCCCCGGCGCCCCTCGCTTTCTGCCCCGCTCCTCTTTATTTCCCTCCTGGAGCTCGGCCACGCATCCCGCCAGAGCCCTGCTTTGAGGCCGGGGGCCACCATCGCTGAGGATGCTTTAACGAGCAAAAGAGGTTAACGAGGACCGCAGCGCTGGTTCGGCCGACGCGTCCGAGCCATCCCCTTCCTCTCCTCCTGGGTTCCTCCTGGCTGCATCCTCCCTCCGCGCACGCCTCTCTCTAAGAGGATTAACGGGGTTTAAAACACCCTCCTGCTAAATTTGGCTTCTCCTCCGTAAGCCAGCAGCTGTTTGTCACCTTATCCCTGCCAAGCAGGAGGTGCCACGGCCAGGCACTGCCACCTCGGCGCCCCCCAGCACCCACAGGTGCCTCCCCGCACCTCCAGCCCCGAGGGGGGAGAGGACACGGGAGGATTTCTTTAGAGGTGGCAAAGGGATAAATACCCCGTGGGGCTCCCGCAGGTCATCAGTGGTGACCCCCAATGTGCAGCGGGGGGTCAGAAGTGCCCCCAGATGCCGCGGTGGGCTCTGGGCTTGCCACGGGGGGAGGTGGGGGGGTGCCCGGGCTGGGTTTGCCCTGGGCGGTGATGCCACTCACCAAGCTGGGCTCTCGCACCGTCATCTCCCTCACCTCCAGGAAGCTGAAGCTGCTGTGAACCTGGGAGGGGGGAGGAACAGGCTCAGCCCCACCGTTGATGGAGAAGGGGGGCCCAAGGGTGCCCCCCAGCTCCCACCCTTCCCCATGCCTTGAGTAGCGCCCGGCCTTGCCCCCACAGACTGACACCAAGCCCCCCTCCCCTTCACCCTGTCCTCCTCCTCATCCTCCTCCTGGGGGCTTCTCCAGACCTGGTGGCCCAGGTGACCCGTGGGCACGCCCCCGGTGCCCCAGGTAGCCAAGCGATGCCCTCCCGGCACCCACGGGCTCTGCCGCGGCACAGGGTCCCCAGCACTTACCCTCACCGGCAGCATCACCGGCAGCACGTAGGCTCGCCAGGGCGTCAGCACCTACGTGGGGAGGACACTGGTGTGACAGGGGACTGGGGTGACACAGGAGCCACCCCTGTGTCCCCCCCCCAGCTGCCTGGGGAAACTGGGAAAGCAGGAACCAGGCTGGAGGCTGCACGTACCAGGACGTAGTCGTCGTACTTGGATTTCACCTGCAGCTGGATGCTCATCACCAGGAGGACCTTCTTCGTCCCCAGGAAGGCGGTGATGCCCTCTGAAAAGACCGGTGTCCCCAGGTGAGGTGACCGAAGCCACCCCTGGTCGTCTCCGTCCCCAGGGGCAGCGGGGCATCCTCTGTGGCCCTGCCCGAGCCGACTCCTCTCCATCCACACCCCATGGTCAGACCCTGCTCTCTCTCTCAGCTAAGCCACGGGTTTCTTCACCGGCCTTGGGTCTTGTTTGCTGCTCGGGTGATAAATCCCTCTCCTCATCGGCTTCGGCAGCCTCCGCCAAGCACAGGGCTTCGGGGTCGCTGATTTACACTGCACAAGCTTCATCCCAGCCTTGCTCCCTGGGAGCTGGCGTTTAGCAACCACTGGATCCTGGTTTCTCTTCCTTCCTCCCTTCCCAAATTTACCACTGGGGAGCATCTGGGCACCCAAGTCCTGCCTCCCCGACGGCGCAGCCAGGGATACATTTTGCTTTTGCGTTTTTTTGGCATCTCCCTCAGCCGTGCTGTGCTGGGGCGGGTGTACGCGCACACCCACCTCCCCGTGTTTGCGAACCCCCCGCTCCTGGTCACCGTGGACCAGGGCGAGCATCGCTGCCGCCTCCAGCATCCGCCTCCCGCTTGGAGGAGCGGGACAAGAGCCACAGCTGCCCAGCGCCGGGCAAAGCAAACCCGGGTTTTGCAACGACACCGCTCGCTCCGGCCCTTGCTGAGGCTGCAGGAGCCCCGCAGGTCCGGTGACTTGAGCCACACGTCCCCGGGGGTAGCCACACAGGTCCCCATCTCGGTGGGGCAGGGATGCAGTGACCTGGCTCCTTCCCGCCCCACTGCAAGCCTCGGTGGGGCTGGGGGACCCCGAGACCTCCGTGGCCTTTTCCTTCTTCAGTTAGAGGAGGGAAGGCCGCGGGACTCCACGCATCCCCCACGCTGGTGGGGAGCGGGGCAGGGCTGCGGGCCACGACTCCCTGGGGACCCCCGGCTGGCCAGGGGACCCCAATCCCATGGGAAAGAGAAGCACCAAGCTGCACCCACAAACCGGGCAGCAGGAGCCACGGAGAACCATATCCTTGAGGATCCAGCCTGTTTTCTGGGGATGCTTTTGGTCCGAGGAGCATCCTCACGCGCAAGGAGTTTCGGGGGGAGCAGCCCTCACGCCCCACACCCTGCTCAGGTTCCCCTGACCCACAGCTGATGACGATGAGGAACCCAAAAGCGGCTCTGCCAACCCCGGCACGGCAAACCGGGGCCGAGCAGGCCTCTGTGCCGGCGTTTTCCATGTGGCATCAGCGCCGCGGCAGCGCGGTGGCGGGCGATGCTTACCTTGGAGCTCAGCGGGGATCCCACCGGGGGATGCAGCCATGGTTGGGATTGGGGGGGGTCACCTTCCCCAGGGATGCGGGTGTCAGGGCAGCATCCCGGGGCACCGCGGGAAAGGCACCCTGCTGGGAGGAAGCGCTGAGGTTACCCACCGGCAGCGCTGCCGCCTCGGCACCTCCTCCCCCTCCCGGCGCTCAGTGCCTCTTCCTGCCCCGTCAGGCGAGATTTACCGCCTGAGCAAGAGAAGAGAAATGAAAGCGACGGCGCCCGCAGCCCACCAGCCCCGCCGGGAGGAGAGGACATCCCTGCCCAGCTCTTCTCTTCCCGCATGGCTTCACCTGGGCCAGCGGGACACCCCACCGGCGCCTCCCAGCCAGGAGCAGCAGCATCTCCTCCGGGATCCTTCAAGGGTTGAGGGTGCGTGATCTCTTCCTGCCCTGCAGCCCCTCGAGGTGGTTTATGGGGACGTAGATCCGCCTGAAGATGGCCATTGAGCGTGAAAAGAGCAGCTTCACCCTTCCTGGCGTGGGGAGGTCAGTCCAGAACCCATCACCTTGTACCGGGCATCTGCAAGGGGAGTTAACGGGGATGAGCACTGGTGCCCACTGCAGGGTGGCTTCTCCAGAGGATGGCGGCTTCTCCAGAGGATGGGGGCTTCTCCAGAGGATGGCGGCTTCTCCAGAGGATGAGCATCCAGTGCCCACTGCAGGGTGCCGCAGGCCGGGCTTCACCGGAGCAGAAATGTCCCCGGTGTCACGCCAAAATGACAAAACCGCTGCCCCAACGCAAGGATGAGAGGCAGAGGCAAGGTGGCCTCCTCGGAGCAACAGGGGTGAGCACATCAACCACTCTGCTCCCCAAGGAAGGCTCCGGACCAGGCAAAAAGCCAGAAGTGCTCCAGGACGGAGCGGAAAGCTGTCCTGTGGCCCGTGCAGTGCTGCAGGACTTCCCTGGATCCAGCGTTTCTCCGTGCTGGCTCAGCTGGCCCTGCCAGAGACTCAGGAGAAGGTGCTGAGGGACCCAGCAGAGCTGGTCTCAGACACCAGCCCGGGTCCCCGTGACCAGCATCAGCTGGGATGGAGGGTCCCAGCTGCCTTGTCCCCCCTAAAACACCCTTTTTGACAAATCCCCACGTTCAAGGCTGCCTGAGCTGCAATCTGCCAAGCGAGGGCTCCCCGAGGAGTTTGTCCAGAGGTGGAGTAACTGAGGAGAAGGTGATCCCTGGCAGGGCTGGGTGATGCCGTTCTCCTGCCGCGCGAAGCTGGGGCTGCAGCGCTTCTGAAACCCCCTGCGGCGTGAAAGCAGAGGCAGGAAGCCATCTCCCTGCAGGGCCGGCGTCTCCATAGAGCCCAGCCACGACACACAGCAGCTCTTCTCAAGGAGGTGGCTGGGGAGAACACGGCTCAGGGCCAGGACCAACCTCTGCCGAGGCACCTCCTCGTGCCTCCTGAGCTACGTCAGCGGGCAGACGAGCGCCAGGAAGAGGAAGGACCACAGGGTGTTCACCACCCAACGGAGACAGCGGCCGCCGATGACAGCCCAGGCTGGATCTACGGCTTTTCCAGGATGACAGGAGACCAGGCTGCTGCTGTTCAAACTTCTCAGAAAGGGCACCAGGACGTTCAGGATGCAGAAAGAGCAGCTCTCCCATTGCACCCATCAGAAGATGGCTTCTATCGAAGCTTAGAAGGACAAAGGAGCTTCAGGTAAGCCGCATCCCAAGCTCATTCCCCAGAATACTGGGTTCCGCATGCTGGAACACGCTGAGCATTGGTGCAGCAGAACATCTGCCCCAGGAGTGGGGCAGAGGAAGACATCCATGTGCACAAGTGTTCCCCGCCTGTTGTGCAGGCCCAGGAATGTCAGGATGTCCAGAATCACAGGGTTGGAAGGGGCCTTAGTAGATCATCTAGTCCAACCCCCGGCCAGAGCAGGGTCACCCAGAGCAGGGGGCACAGGAACGCCTCCAGGCGGGTTTGGGATGTCTCCAGAGACGGAGACTCCCCCACCTCCCTGGGCAGCCTGGGCCAGGGCTCTGCCACCCTCAAGGGAAAGAAGTTCCTCCTCAGGTTTAGGTGGAAAATTAGGAGAATAACCCATCTCCTCTGTCTTTCCCTGTAGAGGACATGGGCTGGGCATTTTCAGCTCTATCCTAGAGTACCAGGACCTTCCTAGAAAGAGGTCCTGGTGCTCCTCTCCATCCCTAGATCACCCTTGGGGAGCTGAAGCACTTACCGTGCTCTAAGGGTAATCGTAGCAGCCCTTCACCCCTGGCTGCAGGACACCACTTCATCCTTTCTTCTCCCCACACCTCCCCTCCAAGCCCAGATGCTCCAGCATTGGGCTGACACGGCCACCCTCCAAGTGACTTGTGTGACAACCTCTCCCGAGGCTCTCAACCGCTACAGCCTCCCTGAGCTGGTGGTCACCTCTGGGTCCAACCCTCTGCTCTAGACTCGGCCAGCTTGGCTGCTCAGGGCCGTGCCCAGCTGAAATGGGAACATCTCCACAGACGGAGACCCCGCAGCCTTTCTGGGCACCTTTTCCAATGTTTGACCACACTTAACAGCGAGAAAGGTTTTCCTTAATTCGAGCTGGAGTTGTCCTCTGCTCCAGTTTGCCTCTTGACACCTCCTAAAGGGTTTGGCTCAATCTTCTCCGCAGTCTCCCTCGCTTTCTCTCCTCCAGGCTGGTCCCACCAGTCTCTGATGGCCTCTCCTCACCTCTCCTGCTGCAGTGGGACCTGGCCCAGGGCTCTACTTTCTTGCACTGGGGAGCCAAGATGGGACCCAGTTGGCCCCACAAGCGATCCCCGAGGAACACGAACAACCGGCATCAGTTCGATGTTGTACTGCTGACCACACCGAACATGGTGGCCCACCCAATAATCCTCTTCTCCAGCCCCCATGCCTTCAATTCTGCTGTGAGGAGGGTACAGGAGACCGTGTCGAAGGCCTCGCTGAAGTCCAGATGAACATCCCCTGCTCTTCCGTGTCCCCGAAGCCAGCCACCTCCTTGGAGAATGCCATGGGCTAGTTCCCCACATCTTCCTTCTCACCCTTCTGGCAGACAGGTGGGACATTTGCCTTTTTCCAGGTGTCATGAACCCCCACAGATGACCAGGACTTTTCAAAGATGAGAGCGCGATGACGTTGGCACCTTCACCGGAGGTTTCCCTCAGACTGCCATTAGGCTTGGGCCCTGAGAGCTCTGAAGACAGACCTCACCAGCCAAAAATCAAGGCAAGAGCAGCACCAAGTACCCTGGTCTTTTCCATGCCCTTTGCCAATAAGTCCTCTGCTCTATTAAGAGCATTTTTCCATTTTTCCTTGGATTTTGCACAGCTCTGCCCCACGTTTCGGTCTGCTCCTGAACACGTGCCCAGAGCAGCAATTCCACCGCAGCTCTTGCCCTGCTCCCACCAGCACAGTTTAGGCCAGCCTAGGCCAGTTTAGCCCACAAGCCTGCTCATGTCAGCACCAGTCTGGATTCTGCCCACCTTCCATGCGTCAGGCAGCTTGGGAAACACTAACTGCTCCACAAAGGTGACCCTGTGTCCTCCTCCTCCTCCTCTCAGAGCGTTCACCAAGAGTTGCCTCCCTGTCCCAGCCTCCCTGCGCTGCTCCTCATCTACACTCGCCCTCTTCTCACCTGGAGAATCATCTGCTGCAATAACGTGAAGACGCAAGAGTAGAAGAGCTCAGCAGTTCTTCAACGAGGCAGAAGAAAGCACACCAGGGTTCGCACCAACAGAACTTCAGTCTGGCGCCCTTGGCTGAAGAAGTGGGCTTGGCTCCCTGCTCAGTGATGTGAGAGGAGTTAGTCATAGACTCACAGAAGGGTTTGGGTTGGAAGGGACCTTAAAGCCCCCCCAGTGCCCCCCCTGCCCTGGGCAGGGACACCTCCCACCAGCCCAGGCTGCTCCAAGCCCCGTCCAGCCTGGCCTTGAACCCCCCCAGGGATGGGGCAGCCACACCTTCTCTGGGCAACCTGGGCCAGGGGCTCACCCCCCTCACAGCCAACAATTCCTTCCTCACATCTCAGATAAATCTCCCCTCTTCCAGTGTCAAACCCTTCCCCCTCATCCTATGGCTCCCCTCCCTGATCCAGAGTCCCTCCCCGTGGTTCCTGGAGCCCCTTGAGGGACTGGAAGGGGCTGGAAGGTCTCCCCGGAGCCTTCTCTTCTCCAGGCTGAGCCCCCCCAGCTCTCTCCATCCCTCTAACCTGGGGGAGCTCTCAGCCTCTGGAAGCCAAATAAGCAGCAGTCAGGTAGAGCCACTCGCAGCCCCGCTCCATCCACAATGGCATTCTCCAGTACGCCCCAGGAACGCATCCCAAGCGGCTGGCTGAGGCAGTGATGCTCCTCAGATCCATACCAGCCTTGGCTTTTCACTCACAGTCCAGGACATGTTTCTCCAACACTGATAACGGCACTGGGGCTCAGCAGAGATGTTTTGTCCACATTTGGGCTTGAGATGCTGCCCTGGATGCATGTCCCCAGGAGCAGGCTGGGATGTTGCTCTACACCCCTCCAGAGTGGCTCCAAGGGCAAACCAGAAGCCTGCAAGAGAGTCGGATGAGCAGAGAGACCTGCCCACGGCGGCAGCCCCAGCTCAGACCAAATAAAAACCAGGCTGCGGAATAGGGTTATCGACTGAGCAAGCACAAAGAAACCAGGTCAACTGAGCAGACCGCAAAGCAACACCGCGGGCTGAGAAGAACAGGAGGATGGACGGAGAGTGCCTGCTCCCATCCCCGCTAAAACCTCGCTTGGGTCTCTGGAGGAAGATCAAGAAGCAGCCCACAATAAATGACCGCTCTACGCAGAAGAACACCAGATGTACCTATTGCGTTAACTAAACAATGCTGCTGAGAAATGGTTTCCTCAGATAAGCACATCGGAAGCCACCGGCAGTGCCTTGGAGACCAGCCTCATCTCCCCTGTGACCACCAAGGAACGCACCGCACCACCACCAAAGGCTACTTGGGAGCAACCATACTTTTGTCCAAAGACACCTCTGGGGCGCCCTCCCTTCCAGCCCACCATCAAGCTGCTCACACAGCCCCCTTTCCTCCAGCTCCCCCGACCGCCAGGAGAGTTCAACCCATGCCTTGGGGTCACTCCAACCCGGGCAGAAGGGCACAAGCTGCTGCTGCCTGTGGAGGTCTTGCAAGCCTCTGCTAGAGGACACATGACGCCTCCTTGGGGCACCACCACAGGTCACCAGTTAAAGCCACCCCACCACCCTCCGTGCCCCACTTGTCAGCGGTGGGTTGAGCCAGAGGGTTTAAGAGATGATGGTGGTAACTCCTTGCAGACCTCAAGGACACCTTCACTTCTCCAGCTCACCACAAAGCCCCCCCAAGCTCTCGGCTGAGGCAGAATTGTGTCTCCTTCAGGGCACTGTCTCTGTCTGGAGCATCTTTGGGATTGCGAGTACACCAGCTCCTGGTCCAACTGAAGGTTCACCCTTCACTTCTGCAGCTCCTCACAGAAGCCGCCCCCACGCTTCCCCCTCCCCACCCGCCGAAACAAGCCTCCCTCCCGCCCAGGGTGCCAGCCACCCACCTCCAGCCAGCCTTTCTTCTTGGCGAGCCTACAAAGGACCAACTCCCAGGACCAAAGGTATACAGTCACCAAACATCTAGTGAAAAAACATCACAAGCCGAGCAGCTCTCATGCTTTTAAGATTTCCTTTTAGCTCTTTCTTGTGCCGTTTGCAGCGGGCCCTGCTCTGAAGCTCTCCTGCTCTAGCGTGCCGCTGACGAACTGCCCGCTGCTGGCTGGCTCTCCACGCTGCTTCCACAGGGAGTGGGGATACACCACAGAAACTCCACTCAAGTACCAGCCCTGCTCCCCAGAACGAAATGGAATATTCCCACTATTCAAACTCCCGGCCCAAACAACCCAAAGCAACAACTGCTCCCACACCGCTTCTCGCTCCAGCTGTAAATGGCGATGTTCACTGGTGGCCGCCCCACCACGTTTTCGTCCCCTCTCCACCACAAACTCCTGTCACAGCCCCAGCTCAGCAAGAGCTCGCACCCCACCAGGCAACGGAGCTGCCGGATGGGAAGGGGGACCCTGCCGGGCTTCACCGCGCTAAGGAGCACACTCACCTGCGGCCAGCACGGCACGATTTAACCTCACGCCTCGCGTTCGGTGTAGGGTATGGGGCTCACCCACCGCCAGAGAAGAGCTGCTCCCCATTTCCAGGCCTGCGGCATCCTTCTAGGAGGATGGAGATCCCTGCCGGCTCACACCGTTGGCACACACAAAGAAAGCAGGCAGTGAGCACGCATGTTAATCCATTATTATTTATTAGCTGTACAGCAGTATATTCTCCTTCCCAGCTTTCAAACCCCATTACATATTTTATAACAGTATTTTTTTTTTCCCATGTTGGCTTCCTAAAATAATGAAAAATATCACACAGTACAGCTAAGTACAAAAATGCATCAACCTAGAGTCTGATAGCTAAACTGATAGCTCTCTTAAAAGCGATACATAGAAGAAAAATTTGTTTGAAATCAGCAAGACTGAGGCTCTATAAAAAGCTTACATATTTTAACATGTGACAGTTCATATACAGGCATTGTTTGTATTTCACATTTGTCTTTATCAGAGATCCAAAATTGTGTAGTTACTGACCTATGAAAATTTCCTGGCCCAGGTTTTTGAGGGCTGCAGTGACCCACTTAAAAAATTGCCACTTCTGCCTTAACATAGGATTCATAAACACAAAATACAACTACAAGATAGAGCAAAGAAAATGTAGTCGTGAAATTATAAACTCAAAAAAAGAAGGTTAATTATACATGTTCCATATGCCAGTTTTGTGTGCTTCAAAACCAGATTCCACGTGTGGGTTTCTCTTGTTCTGCAAGCAATAGTCTGGGTACGTCTCTCCTCTACGTGATCGGTTATCCACAGCCTTCCCAACATTTACACTCTAGCAATTCTCTTGTCACTTCGTTTGCAAGGAATTAAAAGACTGGGGTTTATTTAAACTGCATTTTTGCATACCTCTTAATTAATGGAAAAAGATTAAAATGTAAAAAAAAGTTATTTACAAGCTTGACCATTACAGAAATGCTTTGCAGAAAGCAAAGCATATTAAGGACAGAAACCAGTTGGAGCATGCCAAAACTACCGTGTGCAGCCGACTTGGAGAACCGGAGCTAGTCGGTGGGGAAAAGCAAAAAACATTTTAAAAGTCTAGAACCCTCCCAAGTCTGCATTTACAGTTAAAAACACTACTGAGAGAAGGAGGCTCAAGGACTCTGGGAACTGGAAGGGCAAGTCCGGAGTGGTTTACCAGGTAACTCTAGCCAAGGCTTCCACTTTTGTATCTTAAAACTTGGTGCAGGTAAACGCGGCCCTCGGACCAGCTTCACAATGCAGTTCAGAGCAAAACTGTATCAAGCATCTCACAGGAAACCCTCAAGGACTCCAAAATATTTCCTAATGTTCCATGACCCTGTAATGCTAACATAAAACAGCAAGTTCTAGTTAAATCACATTCTAACATCGTTCTAAAGTTTTATTTCCCAGTATGTTTGGTAAAATGGTCTAAAATGATGCATTTCCCAAAGCCAAGAAAACAGGTAAATGGAAAAAATAGATTTGAGCCGCTTAAACACAGCCCAGGCCAGTTCAGTCAGCCAGCGTGGTCTTCCTCCATCACCGGTCCATCATGCTGAGAATCATCTCAGGAGTGAGGTCTCCGTTGGGAGCTTCCACTACAGCAGGCTGAGCTTCCTCCTCTTCCTCTACTGTTTCCGCATCGGGTTCTTTCTTTACTTCAACTATAATATTTTCAATTTCACCAGTGTTCTGGTCTTCAACCTGAATGATTGCTGCAGCTAGAAGGGCAGAAAAAGGGGGAGAGGGGAAAGGACAGTTTTTTACCGGTTCCAGAGCTGGCCTGCACACCTCACCAGTTAGCTTTTTGGTAGATAAAGACTCTGCCGTGGCAAGGGAAGGTGGGGCCCACAACTCACATTCCCACGTTAAACCTGCCTCACTCATCCAAGTATCAAGCATCTATTTCCTTACAGATGTGTTCAAAGCACATCTGTGGGAAGATGTGCTACCATGACAACAGTTCCAGGATGCCTTTTGGTATTAAGACATGATTCGAACAAAGGATTTTGTGGAATAATCAACAAACGAGGCCATTATCAATGCATGGGCATAAGGCAAAGCTTCAAATTCAGGGAATCCAGTGACGGTAGCAATGAATTTGGCATAAAATGTTTCCCCAGGCTGTAATTCTAGGAAGGCCACAGGCAAGCCACTGGGGAAGTCATTACCCCTTGAAGAAGCAAATTTGCCCTTCCTGCTTCATTCCTTGAATGATTTACTTAGACTTTGCGCAGTTATCGATATCTATTCTTACAGAGAAAACTCTGTAGAGTCGAAACTACATCTGCATCTGAAACTACATCTGACGCTACGCTCAGAACTACAGGCCTGAAGCATGTTAGTCTGCGGTAATACAAAAGTTCACCCAAGTAAGAATCGGCGGCGATCGTACCAACAGTTGCTTTACCAGGAACCACACTATGGTAGAGACACCATAACTGGTGCAAAAAGAAGTGAGCGGTTACATTTCACGCACGAGGTAAGCTCTCGGCAAAGCAGAGACAAGCGCAATTATCTACTCCTAGAACAAGCTCCCTTGAGGGAAGCAGTTCTCCAAGAACTGCCAAATCCAAGGAAAAAGCAGCTCAAGCAGTGTCACGAGAGCTTCAAACAGTGACTTACGCTGGGATTGTTTTGGTTGGGTGGCAGCTTTGCCTGGAGGTCTTCCTCTTCGTTTCTTACTGGGAGGTGGTGCAGGAGCCTCTTGCTCGACTTCTGGCTCGGCCTCAATTTCTACCGCTGTCTCCTCCTCATCTTCGTTATCATCCAAATCTGGTTCAGCATTTTCCTCTGTAAGAAACATGTTATCAGGTAAGTCTTTAGTTTAAACAAGGATGAAACATATCCACCTACAGAGAACCACCACCAAATCCTCATCCGAAAGGAGCCAACTGTGATGAGAAAGAAGGCAAGGCCTTTGTGGAGAAGCTGGTGGCACAGAATGTCAGACTGTTACCCCCACATTAGAGAGAACAATTTGTCCTTCAGAAAGCAAAAGGAAACATAATTATGTTAGATGATGTGATAACAGCTCCTCCACACATCCACAAAGGAGCTCAGAGAGACAAGGCAGGAGGAAGGACCAAATAATACAACGCTGGGCTACTCCCAGGTCCATCGGAAGAGCCATCAGCCCATCAGAGTCCCACCTGCACAACCCAGAGGAGCACAGGGCTGCACAATGGAAGGTTGGAATGCAAAACAAGGACTTGTCCATCTTGTCTGGGTCATTCCCAGGAGAGCCATCAACCCAGGTCTAAAATCCACCACGCTGAGTCATCGGGAGCACTGCAGGGGAAACTCGGCACAACTCTGGGAAACATTATGAGCTCAAGAGGGATCCAAGAGCCAGTCTCCTGGCCCTAAAGAAACAGCATTACCATGCTTCAGACTTTCTCTGACAGGAAACCAGGGTAGCAGTCCCCAGGCACTGGGACTTATGTCCAAGACCTCGAAAATATCAAAGTGGCAGAACCACAGAAAAGGGGGGGCATTTGTACATGTGATGGGTGAACGCTGCCCGTGTGTAGAGCACTCCCCATGCTCTCCAGGGCCATCGACGTACAATTTATCAACCAGCAACCAAGAGGATCTTCCCCAAGCCCTCCCTTCAGAGGCAGGACAGGTCTAATACAGTGTATTTATCAAGGGGTAACGATGGCACCTCCCGCTCACACCGATCCAGTACTCCTCATGGCAAGCTGCGGGGTTTTAGAAACTTTTTTGTTAATTGAGCTTATTGCCTTAACACTTTGTTCTTCAGAACGCTCCTTAGTCACTAGCTTAGCACCACCAACGTATTCAGAACACCCCTGGCAAAACCAAAGCAGACAAAACAGACAGCTGCTGGCAAGGGCATGTAGCCATGGGACGAGGGGCGATGGTTTAAACTAGAGCAGGGCAGGGTTAGATCAGACATGAGGAAGAAGTTCTTTACCCTGAGGGTGGTGAGACACTGGCCCAGGTTGCCCAGAGAGGGGGTGGAGGCCCCATCCCTGGAGACATTCAAGGCCAGGCTGGATGAGGCTCTGAGCAATCCGATCTAGTTGGAGATGTCCCTGCTCCCTGCAGGAGGGTGGACTAGATGAACTTTAGAGGGCCCTTCCAACCCAACACAGTCTGTGATTCTATAAAGCAGGAAGGGATCTCAAATAGGATAATATTGTTCAGACAGGAAAGTGATTGCTTGTAAACTTGTAAGGGTGTCACTGCATAGGGTAAACTTGTAAACTTGTAAAGGTGTAAACTTGTAAGGGTGTCATGTCAAGCTCCACTCATGAATGAAAGGGCCATTGCGTAAGGCATACTTCTGTTTATCCGACTAAAGGGGTGTGTGTGGGGGGAACCCAAACAAACTGTCCCTTAAATGCCCTGAGGCATGAAAACACTGCACCATTTTACACAGCCACTCAAGGAACATTCCCCAATTTCTTTCACTGATTTGGTTTCTCAGGTCACACCTTTTTAGAGCTTCTTTACATTCACCCCTCCTCAACTCAACATCTATCAACGTCTAATTTGGGGCACAGGCCAGACGGGAGACAAAACTATCTATCATTTGCTAGTTGATATTTTCCCCCACTAGCACAAGACTTTGCTCACCATTTTTAGATGTTTAGCAGTTGTTGAAACCCATGAAACTGCAGATCTNGTGATTCTAAAAAGCAGGAAGGGATCTCAAATAGGATAATATTGTTCAGACAGCAAAGTGATTGCTCGTAAACTTGTAAGGGTGTCACTGCATAGACGAGAAGCTCCACGCATGAATGAAAGGGCCATTGCGTAAGGCATACTTCTGTTTATCCGACTAAAGGGGTGTGTGTGGGGGGAACCCAAACAAACTGTCCCTTAAATGCCCTGAGGCATGAAAACACTGCACCATTTTACACAGCCACTCAAGGAACATTCCCCAATTTCTTTCACTGATTTGGTTTCTCAGGTCACACCTTTTTAGAGCTTCTTTACATTCACCCCTCCTCAACTCAACATCTATCAACGTCTAATTTGGGGCACAGGCCAGACGGGAGACAAAACTATCTATCATTTGCTAGTTGATATTTTCCCCCACTAGCACAAGACTTTGCTCACCATTTTTAGATGTTTAGCAGTTGTTGAAACCCATGAAACTGCAGATCTAGAGATAAGAACAACACTGAATAATTCCATTCTCCAAGCGTGTGGTTAAGACCTCTTTCTTACTGCTACTCAGCTCCCATTAGTCAGTTCTTCACATCTATCAACTGATTCCTGAGGAACTCAGCCCAGACTGAAGCTGATGGGATTCTCTCGGTCACGGAGTCTGAGCCACCACCATCCAATGTTCATCGGTTCCTCTAACAAGTACAACCCTTGACCAGCTTCTCCAAAAACTGTTTAAACCCCAGACCATACCAACTTAACAAAAGGAAGGTTTTTACAATAGGCTAAACTCACTGGAAGCCTACAAATCCTCCCAAAGCCCACAAAAAGGTGTTAAAAATGAGATGCTGCAGAACCCCAGTTTTTCAATTACCTTCCATCAAGGCAGTTGTATTTTACTCTTCCTGCCTCCAAGATCTTTTCAATTAACAACTAGTTACACATGCTGATCGTAACACACTTCTTCAAGTATCTATGCAAACATGAATTTAAGCACTTATTTCTACGGAGGTTTTGCAGTCAACATTCGCACAAGCAAGTTGACCATAATTACCTCATTTCCTATCAAACCTGTCTGCCACATAAGAATTTCAGATACAAACTTTATAGGCAGAAAGATCCCTGTTCTCCCAACCTATGCTCCTTGATTAGACTTTTATCTGAGGTGCTTTATGTAATGAATCAGCAACGCTGGTTTTGCCCAATTGTCTTTGAACTGGTTGTCTTGAGACTCTACTTAGATTTTCCCGCTGAAGGTATGAATAAGTTTTCCCTCCACCAGGATGGAGGACTATAACGGAGTTCTTCCTTCACATGTAATACCACAGTGAAGGGGATCGCTATTTGCTGCAACAGTTTCTGTCATCTCCCAGTTCTTGAGAAGCTCACAGGTAGTAACCACCCTATTACAAAGCGCATCTTCTGGTGTGTTGGCCAGAAAGTCAAGACCCCTCAAAGGCCATCTTCTCAATGTGCAAAAGACACACGTGAAGTGGAAGACGCGACCAGCTCTTTGACCCTTTAATGAGCTCAACGGGCCCTTCACAACAGCCCATAAACAGCTAGCACTTTCTCCGCCGTTCTGTTGGACGCTGCCAGCCTTCCCCCACAGAAGCAGCCAAGCTATTCAGCATCGGTTTGTTTGGACGGGCCACACGCTACCCGGTACCGGTGAGGCAGAAGCACGTGCCGTTTCACAGCACCGCACCACACATACGGTTTCTTTTGGGACACTGAAAACCTTACCAGACACCTTCGCACACCGAAGAACAGGCAGGACCGCACTGCAGAGCAGAATCCATGCCGTCCCTCACGGGCAGTCACCTCTCTACACACCCACGTACTATCATTTTTTGCTTGCCAACTAGATAAAAGCCTTCAAGTGTCAGCACAAAGCTGCAGAAGGGGTAAGTTAACAGCAAACACACAGAGCGAGTCACAGGCCTGGAATTCTCAGAACATCCTGAGCTGTTTCTTACCACTATCAGAGGAATCTTCTTTCTTAGACCGCATCTTTCTCTTTCGGCCACGTTTGCCCTTCTTTGTCTCTCCTCCATTCTCTCCTTCTCCACCATCTAGGCCGGAGCAGTTATCAGCGTGTCTGGCCATTGTGTTCTACTCAGTGGAAGAGAAAAAACACAACAAGAAATACAACATTTTTGGATTCAAGATCAGATATTCTGGCTCTGTATTTTTAAACACATTTCTGGTAAATTACGGGGGTTTTTTCCCCCTTGGTTGGTGTTCTTTTTTTAAAAAGGAAGACTATTTCGGGGAAAGAACTTCTATGAATGAAGTTGTGCTTTCATATTCCTCATGACATCAGCGCTAACACGTGCTATAATTAATTCTGAATTACACCAGGTCTCCCCCTCTCTTCCTCTCAGAAAGAAGTGATCTATTTACAAGATCAGTACACTGCCCTGTACCTCACCCACCTTTCCTTTTGGGTAAGCACATTCCCCTGCCCTTGGCTGAAACGCCACAATTCCACTACAAACCCCACCAGTTCAAACCAGTTTATTCCCTTACCCTGCGAGTGAATGTTTTGCCACACTTGGAACAGACAAAGGCAGCAGGGACAAAGTTGGGGTCGTGATACCGTTTGAAGTGCATATCGAGGAGCTGTTTCTGTCGGAAGGTTTTATCACAATGGCTACAGGCGTAAGGCTTTTCTCCAGTATGGGTCCGTTTATGCATGACCATGTGCCGCTCCTGACAGGGACAAGCAAGACAGGAAAAGTAACTTGAGAACTCAGACATACGGATACAGAAGAGCAGATTTCCAGCTAAAAGGCCAAAACTTTATCCTTAATGTCAAGGAAAGGATGATCCCACAGGAATGTGAGAACATCTTGATTGATGGCATATTCAGTCCTAGGTACTTCCATCCTATATAGACTCTCATCCCAATCACAGAATTGTCTCGGTTGGAGGGGACCTTTAAGACCATCGAGTCCAACTTCTGTCAACAGATACATCGAGGTTGTGACTTAGAAGGTACTTCTCTACAGGGGAGCACTACGCCATCGAGAAGCAAAGGCCACTGAACTTTCCTTCACAGCCTTCAAAAGATAGAGCGCGCTAATTTCATCTCGACAGCTGCTCAAACTCAACAGCTAAGATTTCAACCTCCTATTTCTAGCTCCTGCTTTAACACTCCCAAGGGGTGCTAGTTCCACCAGCTTACCTGTCTGCATGCATAATCGCACTGGTCACACTTGAAGCGCTTCTCGTTCTTGTGAGACTTTTGATGCTGTATAAGGGCATACCGCTCATGAAACACAGCGTCACAGTAGCGACACTTCTTCCCCTGCTCGATGTAGGAATGCTGCTTTCGCAAATGGACACCTAGGAGGAAAAAAAATCGAAGGCTCTAATCACCACGGCTTTCCAAGCATAAAAGGCTAGCCTACAGTCCATTAGTGCTCTTCCCTCCACATACCGTTACGCCAAAAAAGTGAAATAGGTAATTTAGGATTCAACTAAAAACCTAAAAGTCTCATAAATAAGAGCAACAGTTTCAAGACAGAAAGGTTTTGCAGAAAAACTCCATCAAGTTTTTCCATATGATTCTAGATTTATTAGTAGCAATCTGTGCTGGTACAGTACACTTGCATTTGATCACATACGACTGTCAAACTAAAGCGTCTTGTGGACTGTTACGTTTAAGAGTACTCTGAATTGCCTGGATACAGCCAGGTAAGACACTGAGGGAAACAGGATTAGAAGTCAGAGTGACAGGGCTAGAAGGCAACAGGGATACCAGAAGATAATCCGCAACAGAGGTTTTAGTCACTTCTTTAAACCCCCCCAACTAAGAGCATACCACAGCTGCACGAGGCAGCTCAGGGTAGACTAAAGCATTATTAGAAGAAATTCTTCATAGCTAACATCCGTTGTTCTCTGTTGTAAATCAGCTCATTTGCTCTTGACATCAACTGACTGCCATCCTCTCCAACTGCCTCTCACTGTAGCACTTTACACTTGTCTGCACTGGAAGGGAGCCTGCCTTCCCATTACTTGGGTGATATTCTGTTTATAGACAGAAAGTTCTGCCAAATCGTGGCTTCTTCCTTCTCCTCAGCTGCTCTGGGCATGATATTATTTTTCACCTTCTTGTAGAACACCCATGTAAAGCTTGCCTGCTGGAACCACGCTGGGTACTGCTCGCTAGATCAGGACTCTCCTACTGCAAGGACTCAGGGCTTTTGTGACAACTCGGTTTCTCTTACCCTGCCTGTGGCACACAGCTCCACATCCTAGGAAATTAAACTCTGGGGTCTAATTCAAACCTTTCAGCTTGATGAAAGTATCTCTGCGTGAAACTTAACTGCATCCCATGCGCAGGAGATCAAGCCAAGTGACTGTTTGCTTTTTCAGACCCTAATTCATATGCAGGTATAACTTCAGTCCAAATGCAACAACTGCCTCACATCTACGGGCCTGAAAACAGTAACTTGCCTTGCACACTTGGAAAACATGCTATATTTTCTAATAATACCTGAATATTTTCTAATAATAACCTGAAAATTCTCAACATTTGCAGCAGCTATGGCAAGCTAAAAGTATTCCCAGCTACACATCTAAGCCTCTGCTTCATGTTGTACAGCTATCAGAACTATTAGGTTAAAAAAAAAAATATAAAAAGAGACAGTAGTTGGGTTATGTGAACTGTAATTATGGGAAAGTGTTTCATAGAATGTTCATTAAATGTCTGCTTTTGTGAGATACGCACCCAAGTCACTCTTTCTCGCTATAACAGTATCACAGTGAGGACAGTGAAATTTGGCCACGTTCTCCGTGTGCTTCTGCAAAATGTGCATCTTCATGGTGCCACTCTGAGTGAAGCGAGCGTGGCAGATGTAACATTCATATGGCTTCTCTCCTGTGGTAGCAGAAGGGAAAAAAAAATAGCACAAGTACTTTTATTAAAACGAAATCTCACCAAGAAGCCCCAAACAACACAACCTCCCAGAAACTTGCAGCAGACAGCTGCGAGATAGAAATAGTAACTCTAGAAAGAGCTCAATAATGTCTTTCTCTAGAAGGTTTAGCTCCTGTATGCATCTTTCTACAGAGAGACTCCAGTTCTCTTTAAGCAAATGAGTTAATTATCCTTGCGCTGAGAAATGCACGGAAGACCCACATGCAGGCAAGAAGGGGCATCAGATTTTTTTTTTTGGGCGGGTGTGGGTTCTGAATGCTCATGTCTACATGCAAGGGTAGTTTTTCCCCTTCAATTTTAACAATAGAATTAAATAGGCACTCCAGTAACGCTCTGTGCTAAAACCATCCCTATTTCTATTGACGAAAAAATTTAAGATCTTTATGAACTAACATGCATGAGATGCTTTTGCAACTACACTCAAGCATGAAACTGTAAATGCCTATAAAGTTCAACTGCAAGTGGAACACTGATAATAGAAGTAGTTTCTTCTCCTCATACTAGAAGAAGCACCCGTATTTTATCATCTAACAGTCAAACTGGAAATTAGAATCCTCCGAACTCATTTCTCAGTGCAGTAATTACTATCAGATAACAAATTCACTAGCATGCATTCCCTCCAGCTACAGACTTTATAAAGGTTTTATATTAAACAACAAAATAGCATTTCTTTTGCTGTTCCAGAGTGCTAGCATGCATTGCGCACAGTCTCACGTAAACAGCGAGGCAGTAAAACCTAAACACACTAAAAAAACAGGGTATCGATACCAGAGTGGGTCCTCATGTGCCTCTTCAATTTGTAGGTATCCCTGCTGGCGTAGCTGCACAAGCTGCACTGGAACGGACGCTCTCCGGTGTGAGAACGAATGTGGCGTTTCAATTTGCTAACCTGGAAGAGCGAGACTGAAGTCAGCACAGATGAGCGGGTCAGACTGCCAAAAGTACAGAAATCAGTCAAGAGTTTAAGGCAGTCTATTTTTCTTTTGTTTTTATCTTGCTGCTAAAACAAGCAAGCGTGTTTCAATGCCCTTTTTACCACTGATTCCTGCCCGCTCAGCTTCCCCTCCCAATTGCATTCCCAGCCTTGCTGGATGTTTGTTCCCACATTCAGTGTCGCCTGGCGTAGAGCCTTGTGCTCACTTCACTGTCATCGACCATCTCAGCGCCTTAAGACAGGCTAAAGTTTGAAAGTATCCTGGAGAGACACAACAAAGTGTTCTGGGAAAGCACGCACACAAGGAACATCATGGGGCGTTAGCATCCCCTTTATAGTATATTTTTCTCCACAGGGTGCTTTCTTGGGTCCTCTCCAGTTACTCTGAGAGGGGATAAGATAAATTTCTTGCTAAGAACAATGAAAAAATCTAGTCCTACAACCAACAAGGTGACTTACTTCCTTTCCTCTCCTGCTTTTATCTAGAAGGTTAACTTAGCTTTAAGCAAACTCAGCTTTTTTGGCAGAAAGAACACAAATGTTAAGGCGTTTTCTGCTCAACCACCAACCTCTGTCTACAAAACACAGCACGAGCCCACAGAAGGACCAACATGGTTATTCTTTCCTAATTCATACTATGAAAACCACTGCAACACAATTTATTCAGCACTCAAACCACAGGGCCTGGAATTACGGTACTGAAGCCACAGTGTGGGTAGGAAAAAAAGCCCAAAGCCCCTGCTCAACCTCTCCGGCTGTAGCCCTTTTCCACTGCAGACATCCCATTTTCTTTACCTTATGTTGCTCCACATCTTGCTCAAGTTCTCTATCGCAATATAAAAGCTGTCCTGCAGCATAAGTAACAATACTGCACAGGGGAGAGCATTCTCAGAAGCTTAGTTTACTTGAGCAAATTAGGCAATCGCCCAATATTAGCAAAGCTGCTTTTCACCAATATCAAGGCAAAAGCTCATTAGTTTTGGCTACAGCCACCTTAACGGCATAACCAGATAAGGTGCAGAATGTCCTTTTCTAAAACGGGTTGGCACCTCCAGGCTGAAAGCGCATCCCGCTGCAGCAGGAGCTGGCTGCCTCCTTCGGCACGGTGCATGCTACGATTCCTGCAATCATCTTTAAGGCCAAATAATTTAAGAAACAATGATAACTATTGTCTCCAAAGAGGAAACGGGTATCACCTAGGATTCCTGCACATAAATACTCTCAAATTGTTTTCTCATTAACTGAGGAAGCTCCACCATTTTTTTCTAAGATTTAAAACCTTTTTTTGCTCGGAGCCTTTTAAACAAATGGCCAAAGAGGAAATGCCGAAGCACAGAGTTTATAACAGATGGTGAACAAGCTTTGAAGCGTACAAGGAAGCACTCAGCGCTGTAACAATTAACTAACGTACCTCCACACTAGCATAATCACACATCGAGCATTTGAATGGTTTCTCATGGGTGTGTTTGTAGCGGCGATGCCGAACCAACTCTCCACTGGTCACAAAGGCCATGTCGCAGTCTGGGCACTTGTGAGGGCGAGTACCTAATCGTTTGCAGCAAGACAGGAAGACGATGACATTCAGATTCAGCGACAAAAAAATACGGCACAGATTTTGGAGTGGTTTTTGGTTTAAGTGAGTTAGCAACACTGCTTTCACATTCTGAAAGATTAGATAAGAGCAGCAAGCAATACACAGGAGTCACAACTTCTGTATGACTAACTAATGGATGGATGATCTTAGAGAATTAAAAGGAAACAGACTCCCTTGTTTTCCTATCACTTGGTTATTTACCAATTTCAAACCACCCCTTTTTTTTTTTTTTTGGCAGAAAGGTCACAACAAGCTTAAGTTTAATTACAGTTCAAGCAGCTGTAGTTTTATACCAGAAACTTTAGTAAGGAGCAACAGAAACGTGCTACAGTTCCAAAGCATAAGTGCTATTGGTCCAGTTTACAATCTGTTCCTTGGCATTAGGTTTTTGTTGTGGTTTAATTCCAGCCAGCAATTAGGACCACACAGCTGCTCACTCGCTCCCCATCCCCCCAGTGGGGTAGGGAGAAGAGGGAGAAAAGGAGAGGAAAGGGGGAAAAAACCCTCATGGGTTGAGATAAAGACAGTTTAATAGAATAGTAATGGAAGAGAAGAATAACAGGAATAATAATGGTAAAAGAATATTCAAAATAAAGTGATAAAGCACACGCTGCTCTCACCACCCAAGGACTGGTTGCCCAGCCCATCCTGAGCAGCGATTGCTGACTCCTGCCCCCCCCAGCCAATCCCCATTTCTATACGTCTATGGGATGGACTATCCCTTTGGCAGCTTGTCCTGTCTGTGCTCCCTCTCAGCTTCTACGGGAAGCTGAAAAAGTCCTTGACTAATGTAAACATTACTTAGCAATAACTAAAACAGTATGCACTATCAGCATTCTTCTCATGCTAAACGCAACCCCCAGCAGCTACTAGAAAGAACATGAACTCTAGCCCAGCTGAAACCAGGACAGTTTTTTTGTTATTTTCAATTCCCTTACATTTAGCTCCAGCACCATTCTCATCTTACTCTTCTGCAAGCAGCACTGGCAACACAAAGCTTAGAACAGAAGTACTAATGCCCAACATTTCTGTAACTTCAGGCAATTTCAGATCAAGCGCAGGATCAGTTTTGTTATACCTGTGTACAGGACAAGCTCTGCACCTGACCCGGCCAGGGAAAAGCACCGCACTCATATCAGAAACAAACAACAGCACCACATGTTATTTTCCTTTTTAGCTTGTTCCGTAAGAGGAATTAGATTCAAGATAGATTCATCCTGGTTTTGTATCTGTTCTAACGGCAGTTCCTACAAAAACAACATAGGCAAAAGCAAGGGTACCTGTGTGAGTGTTGAGGTGGTTCCTCAGCAACGTGACTGTGCGGAAAGCCCTGCCACAGAGATGGCACTTATGTGGTCTTTCATCAGTGTGGCTTTTCATGTGGCGGTCCAAGTTGGAACGACGCGGACAAGTGTAACTGCACAGTTCGCACTGGAATGTCTTCTTTACACCTGGCCATGAAGGAAGTCATCGTTACTCTTGGCAGTACTGTGGACTGCTGCATAACATCAGAGATCGGCAGGGAAAAGGAAAGATTCTTGGCTAACTACCACAAGGAACCATCATGTACCATTAAATCCAACTGCGTATCCTCAGGAACAGTCGTTGCCTATGGCTGGCTTGGCTTCAGTTTTCATTAGTATGCCAGCACTCGATGTTCCTTCTCCACCCTAAAAAGGGTTCCTCAATTCACAAGTTTTAATAAAAACCAAATATACCTATTCCTGTATTTTGCACCATGCACCCTACCCAGCAACTGGTTAGGAAAAACCCCACGGAAATAATTATACGTTGGTACCTGATGTAAACCACACGTACACAAACTCTTACATATGCATTTCAGCAAAGAGAAGAATCTTTTCAGTTGCAGTTGTATAGGAATACTAATGCCACAGCACCACGCTTGGGGAAAATGAGCTCCCTTACAGCCTAGATGGAGGAGAGGGGAGGTTTGCCCAAGAAACAACAGGGTTGAGTACTTTATATAAAACAGTAAGTGACATTGGGCACGTTAGCTTTACTCCCACTGGGATCTACTCAGTCACTTCAATCATGTTGCACCAACCACACCAAGTACGTTTCCACAATCCACTTGCGGATGGGGAGCTTACCTTTCTTTTTAATTTTTGTTGGTTTAGGTGGCTTCATATTGCCCACCACCTTTTCTGCATTGACCTCAGACAATAAACCCTCCTGCTGCTCCTCTTCGAAGTCATACACAGAGACATCCACATCTTTGCCTTCCTCAGTGTAGCGAAGCTTACTCTTTTTGTTTTTCTTTGTTTTTTTGGCTGGTGGCTGATAGTCTGGATCTTTTTGCCAATTGGGATCTTCCTGTGGCTGAAGTTCCCCTTGTTCCAGTGTCTCCACCTCCCCATTTGCACCCACTTTCACTACTTGGAAGCCTTCTGGTAAAGGGAGGGTGTGACAGATCATGGGCTCTCCCTCTTGCAGGCCTCCTTTGGAAACCTCATTTTCATAAGCTCCCTGAAGTTCTTCCACAGATGTGGTGGCAACAGGTACAGTCACTGGTACGGGTACTTGGACTAGTTGAAGCTCACCAAGGTTTATTGGCTGCTCTTCCATATTAACAACCTGAAGTGTTATGATCTGCGTGTCATCCACCGTGGCCTCCGTTTCTTGAGGCACTGCACCTTCCATTACTTCAGTCTTCATTTGAAGAAGAGTTGGATCCAGCTGCTCCATCATAACCATCTGCACACCACTGTTGACGTCCTGCACTACTTCACCTCCATCTGCTTGATTTGGTGGTATATGACAAGCATCGTCCTCCTGCCCACCTTCTCGGCGCCTTTGATAGGTTTTTCTCTCTTTCCCCTTAATAAACGTTTCCGATTCCTCCACAATAGCTTCGACTGCCTCACCTTCCATTTCACCTTCCTGCTGGAAAAACAAGAGAATGAATGCTGCACACCATCCAACGTGTCATAACAACAAACCCCACAGGGGGACAAGTGGCCTACCCGAAACCAACCAGCTCATGAGCAGCAATCTATTGCAATCGTATTCAGAAAAACGGGGTTTGAGAACTGCAGGTCTCCACTAGCCTATTTGCACTGTAAGCCCAGGCAATCACAGAACGCTGCCCGAAGTAAGACAACTGTACCGGTTTCTTGGAAAGGAAGGAAAGCGAGGAGGAGAGATCCAGTGACACATGCATTCCCGTTTCTCAAAGACTGTAAATCCCACAGGCAAGAGGTACAGCACTATTATTCCTTGTTGAGCTGCTTTAGGCACTTCACATAGCTTAGCAATATCAGAGGCGATCTTTGGCTATAAATCTTAAAGGCACAAAAATAACACACCGTTAAAAGTAAAAAGCCAACCTTAAAGAAAAGTATTACGTTTGAGAACTGCAGAACTTTTTCCAGGAAGAAAGAGCACCAAAAACTGAGCACAAGAACTTAAGTCATAATTGTTTCGTGTCAAACAACTATTAATTCCTGGATGTTTAAACTTCTCTGAACACCACAAATAAGGACATGATTGAGTTAGTCAAGTATATTTCTTGTAAGCAGCCTGGAGTTCCATTCCGGCTCCCATTTCTGGGCAGAGCACAGCAGAGGATGATGCACGGTGCCCTCTTCGGGCCAAACAAGCCAGAGCAGGCAGACAGGGCTCAGGTAGAACTGTATTTCTATTTAAATGATGAGGACTCAGCTGGTGGACTCTTAATTTCTCACAAAACCCAAGTTAGACCCATCCACAGTCATAAACAAACAATACCGAAGCTCAGCATTTAAGCAGGCCTTAACTGTAACTCTGAAGACAGCCGCATACAAGCGCAACAGTGAATTCCTCCTCCTCGTCAAACCATCCAGCATTCTCCTCTGCACTCAGACTAAGATACGAAATTCCTGTGCTCTCATGCTGCTGGAAGGTTGTTTCAAGAATAAGAATGGCTAAAAGAAACGGCATTTTGCAGCTATTATTATTTTCATTTGGGGAAAAAGACAAGGTCATAGTACAGGAATATTCTGTATGTCTGCCTCTGTTTCAGGTGATTAAGGGACCTTTAAGATAAGCATATTCCACAATCATGTCAAATACATTCCCTGCATTAGGATACAACTTATAACCCTCACTTAAATGCTAAAAAGGTACCAAAGTCAATTTTACTGCTGAAACCAGTAACAGAAGCACCAGCTTCCTTACAAAACTTGCGATAAAGTTGAGATTCTAGTTCCAAATTTGATAAGACTTCCCCATTTTCCTGTTAGGTGGACTGGCCTCTCAGACCAGCTAACCGACTCTATTTAACCTCTCCTGCGAAGTCCACCTCACATCCCGCTACTTTTGAATGGCTACACTTAAATCTTACATCCTCATTTGCCAAACACACAGGCTTATATGCCTAACCATGAAACACAGCTGCCTGTCTTCGTTAGCTTGAAGGATTACAAGAGATGCAATTGTTATTTTTAGAGAGTCCTTGCTTTTATTCTGCTGCCTTTACATGTACGCCCCACTTCTGTTCTGGGAGAACAGCACAGCTCATGTTGTTCTTCATCCAGTTCAGACTAAGGACATCTATTAATGTGCACTCTTGATATACGTGATGTCCCAAGCAGCAGCAGTCTGCAGGTGGCACCAGATACCCAGGAATCCCGACAGATGGCTTCCTGTGCTCTCCCGGCAGGGATCCGGCCTCTCCTTTCCTTCACCACCCATCAGCTCCTCAAGTCCGAGGAAATCCATATGGACAAACAGCTGAAGTGCACAGGATGATGTAAGTACTTAACACTAGCCAGCAGGCGAGCAGGACGGGGCGCTGGTCTTTGCCCTACAGCAACTGCGAAACAATCGGAGCAAACGGTTTTTCAATTATCTCAAGTAACTTGCAGAGAGAGAGAGGGGAGAAGCCTTTTCAGGTGACCAAAAGGCTCTGAACAAGAAAATACAAAAATACAGAAATGTGGTAAACGGCTATAGGGAGTAGTAACAAAAGAATTAAGATGGAGGGGAAAAATGGCAAAAGCTCATCTGCAGAGCTAATGCAATTCCATTTCGTTGCCTTGTAGAGTGAAGGTCGGCAACCCTGACACAAGCACAGGCAGCTCTGCGCAGAGGGGGGCTCTCATAAGGACCTGCACAATAATTGCCGATATCCGAGTCGGTAACAAGCCTGCTAAGTCACCTGAAAGCAAGGCAACAGGCCAAGATTTGCCAGTGTCCTCTAGGATCCTGCAGAAGCAGGTCCTCCAGCGGAGCGGCAGGAAGGCATCATCTCAGGCTTGCACAGCAGAAAGTCCTGTGTCCACCGAGGAAGAGGTCGCTCGCTCACATACATAAAGGCTTTGGGATATGGCTTATGTTGGCCAGGAGAAGTTTACCAGCCAAGGAACACAGGCTTACACTGAGAGCAAAGGGAGGAGGGTCAGAAAGATGCTGGGGGGGCTGGAGCCCCTCTGCTGTGGGGAGAGGTTGGGAGAGCTGGGGGGGGGCAGCCTGGAGAAGAGAAGGCTCCAGGGAGACCTCCCAGGCCCCC
>VXBO01008412.1:4767-14933 GCA_013400135.1 Rhinoptilus africanus
AAGAAGTGTCTCACTTCAGTCAGAAGTGAGACAAGGTTTTCTCTTTACAACCTGAACAGCTGTTACCTGTTAAACACTTGCTGACTTCCTTACCAACTTCTTTCTAGTAGGAATGAAATTTATTAGAGTATATACTACCCTTTTGAGGTCAGACATCCGCCACAAGGTAGGGCAGGGTATGATATGAAAAAAATTCTTCTTGTGAAACTTTCCATTGAATTGCCTTTTGATGGAATAAATGTCCGTGTGCCAGCTCATCTCAAAGAACTACAACTACACTGTATTCTGTGATTTTTAGAAGACAAGGAATGTCATTAGTGGAGAGTGTGACCATCATAGGATGTTTTTTGGCTTGTTTACAGTTACTGCTTATAAGCTTGGTTTAATATAAATTAGCTCATTGTGGTTTAAGGAGACAGTGTTCCATCTCTTCATGTTCTCTCTAACATTACCAACTTTAATACAGATGCATTAATTTCTATATGCAGGTGTACATTGGAATTATGATAGCCTCTTCTTAGGTGAAGAGTGTTGATTTGATTTTATGGCCAATATGCTTGTCTTCTTGTAATAAAACTTGCTACATACTATTTCCGCTTATATGCATGCTTTGTCAGGTGTTTAAGAACAGAAAATGTTGTTAGGGAAGAACATGTTATGTAAAGAATAATCCAAAAGTAATGAAAAAAGTTGGAGGTTTTTTAATATATTCTTGTGTCTTTATAAAAGCAGATGTGCAAGCTCACATTTTTCTAGGAGTCTGGAATTTAAGGTAACATGAAGAAGATAGTGCACAAATTATAGGGAACCTCAAGATCTGTTCTTTAGTCTTCGTTATTAAGTTAAGAAAAGCCTAAATCATTTGTCATTACACAGGGGTAGAAGGGCCCCAAGACCATTTGATGAAGAAAACTATTAAAATAATGTTTTATTTACAATAAATGATGTCTCCATGAGATAAGAATACTATATTAATGACATAGATGGATAATGCATCTATTAAAAGGCTTATGAATTGCCAGAGGTCATGCTAAGAAACACTTTTTTTCCTTCTTATCTAGACAGTTTTGAAAGAGGGAGATTAAGTGCCGAACTGAGATATTGGAGTTAAAATTATGAACATACTTCACCTGCTACTTATTACTGAGAACTTTAGAGGCGAAAGAATGTGTGTCATAGAGCACAGGTTTTAGCATGGTTTTATTACAACGTTTGGGACTTTGTTTTTGTTGTTTCCCCCTTCTAAGGAGGAACACTAATTTTAGTAATATTCAGATGAATACAAATAACTAGTTGCTTTAAACTATTTCTTGTCTTTGTAATAGTATTGCTATAATATTTTATGATAGGTAAAATACAAAATAATTAGAAAGGAATGCCAGTTTAAGAAGGAAGGGGAGGTGTGGAACAGGGGATCTGGTTTTCCCTAGCAGTTGTGGGAAGAGAGCGCTCTGTTTTCCAAGGGGGCACACATCCAAGAGAGAAATGGAAAATGTTAAGTCTCCTGGAGGCCAAAGTGGTTCAAAGTTACTTAATCACTTTCTGAGACTCACTCTTGTGGTTTTAGGGATCTTACGGCTTTTTCGGTATGTTTGGAAAAGAGGAGTTGTCATTCCTTCTCTAACCTGTGCAAATAATCATCAGGAACTTTGATCACTGCAAAGACTGTAGTGTATACCTTCAGATGAAAGACATCTGATAGTGATTAAAGTATGTATCTTGTTTATACTTTCCTATTAATTTTTTTATTATTATTTTTCCCTGGTCCTTCAGGAGTCTTTGTGTCAGTTTTCCTCAGTCACTTTATGTAGAATTTATCCTTGCCTCTAATAAAAGGTTTATATCAAAGAGGGTCTAAAGACATTTCCTCAGGAAGTGGTCTGGAGTGGGTGGAGACGAATGGGCTTTTTAGCCAGTCCTTGATTTTTTTCATTCAGCCTTGCTTTTAGTACATCCTTCTTCCCTCCTTTGCTAGGTTGTGGCACACTGGTGAGTGTAACACTTCATATTTATAGCCAGTAGAAAATCTGTGCTTTTCGCAGGAGCATCTGTGCAGCCAGCTCCTGGCAAAATTGTTGAAATGATACAGACTGCCTCATAAATTTGGTAGGGAAGAGTGCAGTAACAGCTATGTGTTGTGCTTCCAACAATAGTGCAACGCTTAATTTTGTGTGATAGAGCACTAGACAACAGCACAAGAATGCATGGAGTTCAAGTCTTGAAATTTTTTATTACTTATTGCAGAGATCAGAATTCAAAATAAAATTTTATTCTAAAAGAACTGCTACTTATTTTGACTTAGGGCTTATTTTCAAAGCTGCTGTTACTATGAGATATTAAACATCCTAAAGAGAAAGGGAGAAGTTATATTGCATTTAAATCATAAGGTCATCAGAAACGTTCAATGTGTGTAATCACTTAACAAAGTGACAGATGGAATTGTGCTATTTTAGTGCTCTCTAGATACATATCTAATCCACAATTCACATAGGTTTGGGGCTTTAAAGATCTAAAACAATGACTTAGATTCTTATAAAGTTGAGGGGTGAAAGGGTTGTATGTCAGGCTGTATCTTTTGGTAGGTAGGTTAAAGTGGATGTTTCAACGGTAGATCTGCTTTCACTATGGCACTGCCCATACTATAAGGCAAAATGCTTTCATAAACTTAGAAGAATTTAAAGTATCCAGTTTTTGAGCCACTTGTGCACATTAAAAATAACTTGCTATTCATGTTCAACAGTTTTCTTATTGGACAATGTAAGGGGACTTGCCGCAACAGATGCAATAGATTATAAGAAGACTGCAAGTATAATAATTACAGCATGGAGCAGACTTTTCTGGCAGATACAAGAACGTAGCACTCTCTTTAATCATAGTGCTTCCCATAGTGTGGGTGGCCACGGGCTGCAGTCATTTCAGATCCCTTCTCTGTGCAGCAGTGGTTGTAAAACAGAGCTGAAGTAAACAGCATTCCACAGGCTTCTGGGGGTTTTAATTTTGAGAAAGTATAGCTTCCCTTCGTCCCTTCTTTTGGCTGCTTGCTTCTGTCAGCCATAACCATATAGTTCATGCTTCCTGCCAAATCAGTTCTGCTTGAAGTAAATGGTATATACGTAATATAATTAGAGTCTTCAAAAAGTTGTTTGGGTGTTGTTTTTTTTTTAAAAAAAATACACACTACTTTAAAATATGAGTATTTTGTTGGTTTTTGTCAATAAGAAGTAACCTCTGCACTTATAATAAGTGCTGTATAATATTTAATCCTTTTTTAGAAGCCTTTCATCTTCATTGTTTTCATTTTCCCAATTTTCTCGCTTCAATGCTGAGTGTTGTTTTACTGTTTCTCTAAAGTATTTTACTGTTGTTTTAGCTATTAGCACAGCACTTTTCTTCCAACCAAAATTAAGAACTTCGGGGTTTGGGGTTTTTGTTGGTTTTTTTTTTTTTCACCTGGCAGCCAGTTTATAGGTTTGGAAGCTGATTTCACCTCCCTAATGTTTGACATATACTCACCTGGAATCTTGAGTTTCATGAAACAGATTTAGATGGCTAAACTTGGTGTCGTGCAAATACTTACACAGCATTTACAGGCCTTTTTGGAGTATGTAAATCAGCTACAGTTAAAGATATATGGTGTAATTCTATTATATTCTATTATATATATTATGTATATATTATATTCTATGATTCTATATAAGTGTATGGGAATGAAAAGATACACTTTGACAGGTGAGTTTTTACATTGTATTTAAGCATAGGTGAAATTAAGTATGTAAAGGAGCTTGAAAGAAACCTCTGAACTTTCACTGGGTAACTGATAGTTCGAAGTCAATTTTCTTTTGAATCAAAACAGAAAATGAAAGACAGTTAAATGAGATATATGCACAGTTTTAAGATCTGACATCATTAATTAGAGCCCAATGACTTAATGAACTCCTAATGTGATATGGGACCTTTCAACTTTTAAACTACTGGTTAAAATTCAGCTTTAAGAATTATGTCTGCTTGCTTTGTAATGTGTCCCCAGAGAGTAATGAGTGATAAAGGCACTTCTCTCAGGCCTTTGTGTGTTTTGTTTGTGTCCCGGGTTCCAGCCAGCTCCTCAGAGCTGCTGTGGCTCTCTTCATTCCTGTCCCTGGTGTATGCATCCTGTGCATGCACAAAATACGTGGCGCCAGAACTGGAGTGAATTCAGAACCATCGTTTAACATTTTTGTTCAGCTGCGCCAGCTGTTGAAATGTGTGTGACTACCCTGGGTAGTGTGGCGAAACCCACTCCTCTCAGCAATACTTGCTTAAGATTTGACATATCTGCCTCTTAAACTTGCTGATATACAGTTCTGACTCTAGTAGGTTAAAAAGCAAGATTCTTAGAGTGGGTCACTTTGGGGGAGGGGGAAAACTGCAGTGAAAATTGGAATTGACTGATGAATCAAAGATGAGTAAGTAGTTGATACAGTGATAGTATATATTCAAGAATTCTCATAGAATATGATCTAAAACAATTTTATTCATAAAGGACAGGAGGATGATGGAAGATGTTAAGAGATATTGATAAGAGAGTGGGCCTTGCTCTTTTTAATGTAGTGAGATAACTTTTATGAATGAAGGTGGATTTTCATATACAGTACATAGTGAATTTCTGATGCTTATTCTTCTGAAGTTTTACTGAGTTCACTGACAGTATTTTGTTGTTGTTTTTTTCAGTTTTTTAGAAAGTAAACTGGAGAGAGTTCTTGGTCATTTCTAAGCTGTTGAAGATTATACATCTGAATTGCTAGCCTCACTAACACCTTTTGTGAATCAACTTTCTGAGCTGATTTGGACCTTCTCTAGTCATCTATAAATGATTGCATTGATAGGATGTAAGAGAATTTGCAGTGGTTGCAAATTTGCAAGTATTACCATTCTGGCTAAAAATTGTATGATAATATGAATGGTCTGGGGGAAACCAGACCTCTCTTCTTTTTCAAATAGGTAGGTTTTTTAACAATGCCAAGCTAACATTAATATAAATAATTTCATGGCTTCAGAGCCAAAATAAACAAAAGCTAAGTATCTCAAAGAACAAATGGGAAACTAAGGATTCTGCTTTCCTGCAAGCCTGCTTGAGCTTTAACAGTGAGTGTCACAATTTGCTAGCCAGCTGACATTTCTCAGAGCACTTTAGTAGTGCCAGGTGGCTCTAGTAAAGAATAATGATTTGTTACTGACAAACAAAAAGAGGTCTCTATTTGAAAAAATTCTACTAGCATTTATTATTTTTGCGAAACCTAATATAATTAGTGACCAGCACGTGTTGCATCACCTTTATAGTTGTATTCTGTGCTTTTTTTGCTAAGAAGTTCAGTGAACATTTTTCTCCCCTTAAGCTTTTAACAGCTTGGTACTTATGAATTCCAAACCCAAGTGATTAAAATTAATTTCTCCTGAATATCATCCTAGGTTAGGTGATCTTTGGGTATTTGCAACGTGCACCTATTGAAAGCATAAAAACCTGACATTAGGCACATAGATTTATTGAAAAAAGCATAAGTTTTGGATTATGTTTTTTCTAGAAATAACTGAACTCTCAGATTTAAATGAAAACTGAAACAGTTTTCACATGCATCCACTCTTTCTTACTAAACTTAAATGTATTCATCCCTCTTTTCCACATAATTTTTGGTGGAGTTAAAGAATTCTTCTGTGGGAACCTTGCATTTTGGCTTTTGAAAATTGTGGAGGAAAGAGGGAAATTAATTCTAAATCTCTGGCTAGTTAAACCAGAGGGCTTTAAAAAAAAAAAAGAAAAGATTTATGGTTGACTCTGGTAAAGCTATTGAATTTCCTTTTGTAAGTTAGTGTAAATATGTGTTTTATTTCAGCAGCAAAAGTCTCCACTTTTTAATGCAAAGAGTAATAGCACTTTCTAGGTGGGTGTTTCTTAAAAAGAGAAGGAAAAGAGGAGATTTGAAACTGCTTTTCCTGTCTGAGGCCAAGAGTAGACTGAAAGCTTGCCAGCCCCACAGTTCTTTACCTTCTTTCTTATGATTGTTAGTGGTTTGCAGATGGAGCTTAGGCTTTGGAACCCATCCATTGAAAAGTTGTGTGGTCTAAGCCACAGTAGTAGTGCAACATGTTTTTCCTGTCCTAGTTTCACAGAAGTCAACTGAGCTTGAATTGGTGAGGGAACAACAATGCAGCTTCCTCCCCCGCCTCCTAATTTTCTTTGCTGCTTATCATTTGAAAATCAGGATCAGGTTTGTTTTGAATTGTATGGAAGTATGTAACATTTTTCTCCCATTTTAATAAACAGAGGTAGAGTATGAGCCTTGTCTTTTTAATGTATCAGCAAGATTAACACAACTCATAGCATACTTGATCACATGCTTAAGTGGCAAAAGCCATGTCTGTGTAGCAGTGTTTGGCAGAATAATTTGTTTACCATCCACTAGTCTTTCATGGTTATCAGTGGAGATTTAGATGTAGGCAGATGTCAGATTGTCATTCCAAGTGAGGAAGGAGAAAAATGAGAAGCTCCAATAAATCCTAAACATGTGCTTGTGGCCAACAATTTTATTTAGTATGCTGCTATAGAATTTAGCTAATGAAAACCATCCCATAGATGCAAAGAATGTGTATCCATAAACCGTGCTGAAACAAAAAAAAAAAAACTTCCTGACAGTAAATGTCAGAATGAAATGTGGGAAGAAAACCCCTCCCCACCCTATACTTAGGCACTTTGGCCCAGATCCAGTAAATTACTGAGGAATATTTTAAGCTTTCTTAAAGTTGAAACCGAAGTGATTTCTTTGTACAAAACCTCTGAGCGGTTACTGGAACAGACTCAATTTGATAAAGTGGGAGGTTGTGTAGACTAGCTAATCATTGAAATATATGTGTGTACGTAGTATAACATTTCGTCTATTTGAAATGTGTTTTAAACAGTTTCAATTTTAAAGCAGAAATTCGAGATTTTGATTAGGTTATCAATGGTAAGTAGTTTTTTTTTATTATTAGCTTATAAAATATACTGTCACATACTACTAATAATTAAGTTGTTAGCAAACATGTGCCATATAACTACATTATGTTTAAATCTGTGTGATGTTTTACTACCTTATTTTCTGTTACATTTTGGGTTTGGTTTGTGGAAAACTAATTTTCTATCTTTTCCTGGCACTAAGTAAGCATGAGGTCTTGTAAGCAAAATTAAAAGTCACAGACTTTGTAATGATTGGATAAGTGTGTGGAAATAATATGAATTGTGTTATGTCAGAATCCTACTCATGGAATTGGTTTCATAAATGGTGTTGAGGTGGCAGTATTTGAATGAGCATGCTACCTTGTCATTTGCGAACATAGCCACTACAGTTCTCCAGTTCTCCAGTTTTTCGTAGTAAAAAGGTTCTAAAAATGCCAGACCTCTTTGTGTTTCATTGTCACTCATTTAATTTAGAGGGTATGGGACACAATAAAACTCCTAAGTCTTCAGGCAGGATTTATAACAAAATTTTGCTAAAAAATATCTGCAGGGGTTTGGCTTAGACTATGCTGCTGAAAGCTAGCAAACAAACAAATTAATTTACATAGAAACAAATCAGAGCAATGTGTATACCTTGCTTCCTGAGGACTTTGTTTAAATAATCTAGGAAGTAATTTGGGATGTTAAATTCCTACCTATTTAAAGAAGCAAATAGTATGTATTGTATAACATTCATATTTTTTTTTTAATAATGATTGGAAATCATATTACCTAATTTATCATTAATGTTGTAGTTGATCATACTGTGTTGAAGTATTTTTAAAGTGAGATTGGAAATAGAATTTTATCTCTTGTTTTCAACACAGGTCTTGAAGATAAAGAGCTATCTGACTGTACAGGGAACACGTAAGAACAAAATTGATGTACTTGTATCTTGAAATCATTGCCATACAAGAAATACTCATTCCAAAATTTGATAAAATGCAAAGAGGAAATAGCACTTACTTCTATTGCTTCCTCTGAATAAGATTTAGTTTTTCTTACTACACTTGCTTTTTCTTAGCAAAGCTGAGGAAATACGGTTCCCGTTGAAGCAGATGGAAAGGTCAGAAATCAACCTGTTACTTGACTAGGTTTCAGAAATTTACCCTTGGGTATCTGCGTTGTACAAATTCCAACAAATTCACATAGATCATAATTTTCAACAAAATGTCATAAATGATCTCTTCTCAAAAATTAATGGTACTCTGTGTTTCAAAGAGAATATAATAAAGAGAACTGTCCTTTAGGATCTTTCTGTTCCGTCCTGCTCTACCTATTGCTTTGACCAACTCATCCAAGTTGGCAATAAGAGCCCAGTAGTGTCACTGGGAAGTCCTAATGAGTATCAGGTTTGAATGGCTCATCTCAGTGAAACCATCCATCCTCTCTCTCCAAAATATATTGCCCCCGTTGATTTTCACATCTGCTTCTGAGGACATTCAGAATCATAAATACTTTGGAGAGAGTGTGTTGAGAAGTTTCCAGAAACAAATTGGTTTATCTGGTTCCCCTGGAATGTCTTTGAAACTGTCATAAATTCCAGGACAGTTGCTACAAAAATACAGTTACTAGCGTAAAACTTGTCATGTGGTCCTGTAATAAAAATCAAGTGCTATTTTTGTGTTGATGTCTAGTTTCAGAGGTAATTTTGCCTTTAATTCAGGCTTCTATATTATTCCCCATCAACATAAGCAGGAAGATATTTCCTATTACAGAAATAAGTGGAAAAAGGCTTCAGAGCTTTTGGATCCCTGCTTAGCAAAGGCAGTATCAGAAGACTAAAGTACCTCCTCCCCGTTGTTGGGGTTGTGGACACTAGCTGAGTTGGTATCTGCCTGGTGCAGTGCTGCTTATCTTAGTGGAGGGGCAAATTCTGCTCCAGGAAAATAATTCCCAGGTTTTCACAGACGCATGTACTCCAAGAGATGGTTGTCTCTGAGGAACAAACTCCATGGAGTAATTCAACAAATCTGTCGTAGCCCATGGAAATCAGCCTTCATTACTTAAAGATGAGTATCAAAAGAGTTGGCTTAGTTTAATTGAAGAGTCATGTGTGGGAAATGTTTTCAGTTGCTTACTCCTCTTTAGATACAGGTGAACAGTAACCAGGGAACATAGTGACTTGTTTTCTTCCTTTGTGTTCTGAGAAGTCTTCAGTTTCAAGTCTATTCTTGTTCCCTCCACTTTCCCTGAGTGAATTACTAAGAGACAGCCTTATAGCCAATCTGTAAGTCAGAGAAGTAAATGTTAAATCTGGCCTCTTTCACTACAAAATCTAGTAGATATCTACACTGGTAAATGGTTTTATGTCTTCATGCAAGTGCTTCTAGGATTATCTGCCTATTAAAGATATTAGACACCTCAGTGTAGCAGTGGATGTTAAATTGAGTTAGCTAAGAATATTAGTCAATATAAATTGCATCAATAAAATATAGCCACAGATAAGATTGTTCAAGGAATTTGGTCGTTTTGAGGGGTTTGTGAAAATTCATTACTTTTTTTTCAGGCTGAAATGGATTATGTCACAGAACTTTAATCCAAGGCCATGGGGATGGGTATATTCTCTTGCAACTAGAACCAAGGTGGTTTCCTCACTGCTTCGTACTTAATCAATGATGAGGGAAATCAAGAAAGAAATAATTTCTGGTATTGCAGTATGCCTGACTGCTGTTCATTTTCCAGAATCATGGCATGTTGTTATTTTTCCTGAATGCAGCACTTCTGCACAGACTCATCCATTTTTCTGTCTTGTAGAATATGGCATTAATGGATTAGACAGTGAGTGTTAATTGATTTACTGCCAGAAACAACTGATAATTATGTAGATTTCAAATTGTCTACTTTGCTGGAGTTGGCTAGGATTCATGACTGAGATCATTGATACAGGAGTGAATTTAGTATTGACAACTTTCCCATCATGGTTTTAAACTGAAAGAGGGGAGATTTAGATTAGATATCAGTAAGAAATTCTTTACTGTGAGGGTGGTGAGACACTGGAACAGGTTGCCCAGGGAAGTTGTGGATGCCCCATCCGTGGCAGTGTTCAAGGCCAGGCTGGATGGGGCTTTGAGCAGCCTGGTCTAGTGAGAGGGGTCCCTGCCCATGGCAGGTGTTGGAACTAGATGATCTTTAATGTCCCTTCTAACCCAAACCATTC
>VXBO01008412.1:24800-45622 GCA_013400135.1 Rhinoptilus africanus
TAATTTTTTCTGCAGTTAGGTTTGTATCTGTTACATCTAACCTTCTGTAATTAATTTAATCTTCTTTTACCATATCAGTTTAGAAATTAAAGTTTTGACTTTCCTGAAATATGAATTCTATTTATTTTTTCCTCAGAGTTTCAAGCAGTCGTGTGAATGCTGTGTCCCTTTTCTGTCTCCCTCTCATTACTTTGCCTGATCTAACGCCACTGCTGGAAACTCTCCTTCTTTACCAAGGAGGTGTATCGAAAGAAATTCTCAGTTCAGAGTTTCTAGAGGCTGTGAATGATGCCTTTTTAAAGTAAGTAACAAAATCTGTATGATTTTTATGCTCTTTTCATAAAGATTATTAATTCAATTAAATGTCTTTTATCTGGGTTTGTATGCTGAATGCAATGTACATCATCTGCATTCTAGTAAAATATTTCCCTTGCAGTTGAATAGCAGAAGTCAGATTGTAGGCCAAAGCTGAATTTTAAATTGCGAATATACAAATTGTGGCATAACAGCTTTAAATATTGACTGGAAATTTGTCCCACCTTTTCTCTATAATGGAGGTTGAAGTCTTCGATAGGTTTTAGGAATTTTGAGAAAGATATGATTATTTTTCATAGAAATGTTATTTACCTTTCATATAAGCATGTCAACATTCTTAACTTGACATTTTGAGAGCCATCTTCATTTTTCTGTGCACAAGATAGATCCTTATGTTTGAGTGGTTCCATATTTCTCTTTTTTTTTTTTTCTGTGAAATTGGTTCTCAGGATTTTAAATTCTCCTGGTTTTCAGCAACTTATTTTTAATGAGCCTGATAGGAGCAACTTGTGAAATATAACTGCTTGTTTTGCTGCCACTAAAACTACTGTCTAGATAAAATCTAGTCTGTGGATAAAAACCAGCTGAGTAAAGCTAAACATCAGAAAGATTGGCTATGCCAGGGAAGGAAAGACGTTAGGGAAATCACAGCCTAGTTTTGGTTGAGAACTGTTTTATTCAAGTTGTAGCTGAGGGACTGTATTATGAACAACTTTTTTTTTTATACTAGAAAAGGTCCTTTGTGAACACTTTACCTCAATCATCCATTTGTTTCCATTTTAATCACTTTACCTCAATCATCCATTTGTCTCCATTTTAATCAAAGTTTTAATTGCTTCCTTTGTACTCAACATTGTAATTTTTGAGATACTCCAATGAAGATTATTATATTGCTCCATTGAGGGCTCCAGTAAAAAGAAATAATTAATGGAAAAGCACAATTTCTAATTTGTATGCATTACTAGAAGCTGAGGAAAACAAGTGAAAAAGGAATGTGAAGATCTGTAGTGAAAGATGTGTCCCAAAATGAGACAGCTATCTTGGCATTTGTCAGTCTTTCGTGGCTTCAGACTGGACGTGTTCCACAATCAGTAATGCAGTTTGCAAAACTTTCAGAGCAAGTTCACAGGTTCAGTGTAGATGGTCTATACTGAGTCAGTGAGCCAATGGGCAGGCCATTGTGGCATACTTTTGCAGCTTCATAATGTGAGTCTGAATCCTTTAGATGGTCATAAAAGTTTCTTCTGACTGAAAGAAATGTCCCTCTGCTTAACTTTTGAGCTACTTATTTATCACAGTGAGCAAAAATAATTCAGTTCACAGGGCTCTTGACTAAGTGGCTCTTGCAGGACCCTTGACAAAAGTATGTGGTTTCTGTGAGAGCAGATGTAGCCTCACATGTGCTTTGCATGGTATACTGCTGGCTTGTCATTGAGGCTCATGTGATCTCAACATGAATGTGTTTGTATTATATTTCACACACACACACACTTTAACAATTGAATTCTGTGTGCCCTAACTCTGTCATTGTGTTCTGAACACTTGTTTTCCTTCTGAACATGGGTGAAGCCTGCTCTAGGAAATAAAGTTATTAAATACTGGGACTTGCAGTGCTCCACAAAACTCAGTGTTGACTGAGGGCAACTGGTGAGGCCTCACCTCAAGCACTGCGTTCAGTTTTGGGCCCCTCACTACAGGAAGGACATTGAGGTGTTGGAGCATGTCCAGAGAAGGGCTACGAAGCNCTACCATGCTACTACAAAAACAATAATGAAGAGGCTTGTGGCAAAATTAAATGATCTTTTGTCATTCTTAAGTTGTGATATGCGTATGTGCTTTAATAGTGATAATTAAACAGCATCGTGAAATTGAGCATTGCTTTACGGTTTTGATATTCTACATACATGGATATATTTTTTGTCTGCAGATGTACACTTCTAGATTAAGCTATTACATAGTTTTGAATGGAAAAAATACAGCTTTTCAATGGAAATCAGAATTCTGATGGCTGATATTTAAATGAAACTATGATAAAATACATACACTGAAAATAGATCTTAAAATGCTGTTAAATCATTCTACTGATATTTTTCTTTTTTTATCAGTAGCTTTAGTATGCATGTACTCTCCAGTCTAATGTTAGGTTTTTTAATCTTAACTTGATTTAAGATCAAGACACGTATTTCTTGTTAATTACCTACTTTTTTTGTGCATAACTTTTTAATTTGCAGCTATCATGATAGCTGCAAATGTATTCCAGGATGTTTTATGCTGTGATATCTCTTCTTCTTGGACGGCTACTTTAGCATGTTTTGATTTGTGCTGATCCACACAAATTATGGTGTTGTCTCAAAATAAGGCATGCCTTTTATTTCCCAGTGATACAACTCTATAATTCACCTGAGCTATAGCTGAAAGCTTTAGGTGAAGACATAATTACTTTCTTAAATATTTGTCTTTAAAAGGCTCGGGTCAGTGTTCGTGGGCTGAAGACATACCTACCTACCCCTACTTCTTTTTTTTTATTACTTTTAATTTCTCTGCAAAGACAGGTAGTGCTTTCATTTAGCCAGATTGTCCTGCTTATCTGTCAGCTGATGACACTTCCTGAGCTGACTGGTCTGCAGGAAGCAGTCTGGTTTGAAAGAGCGCAAGTGCAGGGCAGGACCTTTCGCTAGAGAGGAAGGGAACTCCAGGATTAAACTTTACGTTTCCTTTTGCTGGGATCCATCAGAACCAATTTTTTAGGTTTTAAAAACGTGTGGTAATGCTTCATTTGTAGATGATGGTGACTCTCTGTTATTCTTTACTGTTATTATTTGATAGTGAACGGAGTACTGTAAATAAGATTTTCTCTCTCTTGCTGCAGCTTGATCTTTGTGTCTTCTTATTCCCCAATGTGCTTAAAAAAGAAGTACATTTTTGTCCTCCTTACAGTTTCTCAGGGAAAACAGTATTTTTCTCTCCAAACCAGGAAGAAGATATCCCTCCCTGAATCAGCTGTCATCAGCCTCTGGCTTCGTCACTTACCAAGCCTTGAAAAAGCTACATTACATCTTTTAGACCAGCTGGTTTCCATTCCGTTGAATTCACTGGAAGAAGTGGCTTGTGTCATAAAAGATTCACTACTGGTATGTGCAGCATGTAATACATTTGATACTGCTCTTTCATGCTTTAGAAGTTCAGCAAGTTTTCAAATACATCAACGTATTTAAAGAAAATGGCTGTCATGTGGCATATAACTTGCTAATGCAAAGGTAAATTTTGAGTCCTACAAATGTCACTAAATTTTTAGCTTTTACACTGAATTGCTAGAGGAGAAAAAAGGTTCCATCCAGTGATAAAGAACGGATGAAGAGATGCGAATCTGACTGGTGTGGGTGCTGAGTGCCTGCATCTGTCTGAAAAAATTATAAACTTTGGCCAGGAAGGATTTGAATCTTGTTTTACTTCAATCTCTGTGCCCTTGGTAGTTTAGCAGTTTAAACAATTGAAATTCCTTGTAGATTATTTTATTATGGACTGCTTAGTTACTTGGTTTGTTTGCAAACCTGAACATCATTCTTAATACAAAACATTAGTTAAACTGTAATTAAAGTTTGTTTTCAAATGCCATGTTATGCAGTGCACCAAAAATCTTTTCTATGAGAAATACAACACAATACCTTTTCAAACATAATGGGCTAGTTTGCAACACTAAATGTAATTGTTAATTACAGTGTGAAATAGCATGTGTGTTATGCACTTTGTGCTTTCAAGATAAGTTAACCACAGAGTGGAAAGGCCAGTGCAGCAGCTTTGAATGCTGGTTTAGGGAGGACATCCTGTGGACAAGGAGTGGAATGAATGGAGGCATAAACAAAAGAGCAGTTGGAAGATGGATATTGATGATTGATAGGCATTAATAAGAGGGAGGACGCATAAATGGAAAATGGAATACCAATTAAACCCAATAGGCACAATAAGCAGCTTCAGAGAGGTGTTTGAATATTTATTTAGAAATAAGGGCACGGATATTTTGGCAGTTGGATTATGGTATTTGTAGGATGTGACCTCTGTTTGCCTTATGGATATGGTAATAAAAAGTGGAATCAGGAGGCAAAACTTGATTTATACTTTTTTTCTATTTGTAAGAAAACCTCTAGAGTACAAATAGGCAGAAATATGTTACTGATTTGATTATAATGTACGATAAGAAGGAAGTTTCAATAAGCCATTTCATAATTGCATTAGCAGAGTCATTTATCTAAATAAAATACACAGATACAGTAACCAAACTGTACATAAACCTCAGAGATCTATGGTACCCAGATAGTTGTAAACCACTGCACTTCTATTACAAAAGAAACTTGATTTGCAATACTCATGTATTTTAATTCCAAGAGTAAGTGTATTGTAATAGGGTATATGGTATGCTATTAAGTTTGTGGGTTTGGGGCTCACCTGGAATTAATATTGGAAATTATGCAGTTACTCAGAAGTAATAAAAACACGTAAAGCAACCGTCACAAATGGTCTTTTAGCTTCTTAAGAATTTTGTCAATGAGTGGATGTTTTCCTTTCTGAAGTAACTTTTAAGGTTTGTATGTGTGCGTTAACAACTAAAATGTAAATAAATACACATATTAGAATTTTATGCTTTACCAGAAATGCATAGGCATGTATATAAACACCAGATTTTTAAAGCACATGTATGTACAAAGAGATGTGAATGAATCGTCAATTGTGTCAATTAAAGTTTATGCTCAGTTCTTAGATAGATTTCCAAAGTAGTTTTATTTCTTTCAGTTATGTTGCAAAAGTGCAAGATGTTGAGAGTGTTTAAAATTTCTTGGCTTCTCCTTTATAAACCATCTGTTATTGCCGCGTTTTATTTTTCCGTCTTGTCAGCTTTCCCAAGTCCAACCCAGCATCAGAATTGTGTTGCACTCCACAATTAAAGCTCTAGCTGTAGGGTCTCCCTTGGTTTTTTTCGGTACAGCATGACAGAGGAAATACAGTTTTAGTGGGTGATATGGTGGCTCCTGTATTCCCTGACAGGGTACCAAGCTGGAGACTGCGCTGGTTCCCATGCCCTTGTGTTGCCCTCTTGCTGTGCCTTATCCCCAAGTTTTGAGTCTAGCTGGATGCACGCTCACCTTTCACTGGGAGCTGTGCCAATGGCATTAATGACGGATAAAGGAGGAAGGATAGAGAGGGAAAATGAGAAGCTTTTTTTTCTTGTTGTGATGGGTTCCAGCGAAGTTACAATTAGTTCCCTCAGTTTTGCCTGTCTTCAAAACCTGTGCTTTTATGGTAAAATTTTTGAAATAGTGTACAGTAATTTATTCATAATATTGAGGAATTCAGGAGCTTTTTAAACCTCTGTTAAAAAGACGTTTGTGCCTTCTAAATAACTGTATGCTTCAAAATAAAAATACATTTGGCACTTAGTATTAAGTGACACTTCTTATTTTTAATTGGTAAATATAAAATTCAGGAATGCAGGTAAATATACACTGTGGAAATACAGATAACATTTGAAATACAGCAGTGTAGTAGTTTCTTAAAGCTAGACGTGTTTAACTGTAGAAGTGTTGTGTGCAATTAATTGCATTTGAATCTGGAAGTCAAGAGAACTGGTATTTATGGTATTACCACCTCATAGCTGTTGCAGTGTGATCCTGGGCAGAATTTGTTTCCCAGTGCTTACTCTTACTTGTGGTTGTTACAGCGCATTCTATGATGTGAATAAAACACAGTATATGATTATTAGTGTATTTCTCTTTGTGCCACTTCCTTGCGTGGTGTAGATACAATGTATTTTTATGATGTCTTCATTCAGTTCTGACTTTGTATTATAAATTAGTTGTTTAGGCTTCTTTCTGATAATACAGCTACCAAAGTAGGGTAGTTCCACAGAACTTGTGTATGTAATAGTTCGTTACAGTGTATTTTTCCTGTTTTATTTCTTTCAAAAATCCCTGTGGTTTTGTATGGGGTTTTTTTGGTTTTTTTTTTTTTTGAAGAGACACAGATTCTCAAAATAGGTAATCATGATATCACACACGCAGCTCCAGTTCCCTGTGTGGCTTTTTTTGATTTAGCGTGTGGTGGGCCATATGTATTGTACATGTTTTAAAAGTGATGGAACAAGCTCCTGGTAGACAGTATGTTTGGTTTGCTGAGCTTTCTGTGAAAAATATTGCATAGTCACAGACTAGATTATTAAAATGTAAAATGTCTTTTCATTTTCCAAAAAATGAAATAATGTCAACAACATGAAAAACCTATGAGAATCCCTCCAGACATTGATAATCCCTCCCAAACTCCAGAATTGCTCCTGGCCACAGCAGAATTGTGCTACCTGCCCTAGTCCTGCTACGCAACAGGCACATCTTCAAATTGTCTTGGAGATGTCAGCGCTATAATAGCATTCTTACTTTGAGCGCTTGCAAATTAATTCCCTGCAGTCCATTAATCAAAATCTTGTGGAATTAGGTAACAGTGGTAGGGTTTGGGGTTTTTTTGGTTTTCCCTTCTGAAAACCAGTGATTACATTGATATTGATTTCAGTAGTGTAGCTTAAATACTAAGAGCTATTAATTGTGGTTTCTTGCAGTGAGTACTGTAGGTTGCTGCTGTCTGGCAGGAAAGGGTGGAGGGGTTTTCACTGTTGCATGCAGCACGTTTATTTTGCTCTTCTTCAAAAGAACTATGATTTGATCTTGATGTGTGTGGCAACGTGTTGATGGACACTTTATATTCAATGTGTCTTAAGGAACGGTGGGTTGGTAGGTCATCACAGAAGTGCGTGTGCAAAGGTAGACAGAGTTTCTGAAAAGACAGTGGAGAAATGGCTGAATTCAACCACTTAGCCCACAGGACTGAAAACATACTTCTTTCCACTGTTTTCACAGAACTGCAGAATGGTTTGGTTAGGGTTGGAAGGGACCTCTGGATATCGTCTAGTCCAAGTTTTCCCTTTTTTAAAAAAAAAAAGAAAAGAAAAGGTGGTGAACGTGTCCTTTTTGTCTCGGCCAGCCAGCTTTTTTTTCTCCCTCTAGCAGTGGAAGGTGGAGACCAGCCTTGCACCAAGCTGCAATGCTGTTCCTCACTCCTCCAAATTCTCTCGAACACTAGGTGGCAGACTTCAATAGGACAATCTAGCTGTAGCCATGTGACAGTAAAACAGCAAAATGAGGTGCCACCTAGTATTTCCAGTGTGGTGAAGACAGCTGTGAGAAACAAGGAGCTTTTCTACATAGTTTGTATTCAAGGGTGCCTCTTTATTTTCTGAGGTTATCGTATAGGGATCATATGGAGTAAAGTCCTCATTCTGCCTGTGTGCAATTTAAAAGGAAAAAGTTCTGTTCTATTTGGTATTTTTTAGCTTGAAACACATGGATAAAAATTTTCTTTGGAATAGCTAAAGCTGTTAGAATAAATGCCATTTATAAGCAGTCTTCCTTCCGTGCATCCTGAAATTTATAGAATGCATTCTATTAAACGTGCATTACTCTAGATTGTTTAAGAACTGTATTCTTATCAAATTTTCAGGTACTAGCTTCAGAAACACAGTGTGTGAATTTGTGTTTTATCTTAAACAAATATAATTTGGGGAATTTGTTAGTAGTTTTTTATTCTTGGTGTTCTATAAAAGGCTAATAAATCTTAGACTTTAAGAATGTGGGATTAGAAAGTGGTGTGTTTACTAGTGCATATATATTTAATATATGCATATATATTTAATATAACAACTTTTATAAAACTACCTTTTGTGTCGTAGCATGATGAAAATCTTCACTAGTTAAAAAAAACTCAACATTTTTATGCACTGGGATATTTAGCTTGTACTAGCAACTCTGAAATTCACAGAAGATAATACTGTGAAAAAATGTCTTGGAGAGAAATGTTAAAGAAAAAGGTGATAAAATAACTTCAATTACTGGAAGAAATAACTTAAATTACTGGAATTTAATTTTGAAAATGTAGCAAGAATCCCAAGGCATATCCACAAGGGATTGTCTGTGAAGAGGAGAGAAAAGTTTCTTCTAAATCTGCTCTCTGTCTCTTGCCTACAGCAATTGCATGCAGCAGCCTGTTCTTTCTATCTGCCACCTTTAGTATTTTTAGTGATTGTTGTCATAAACAATTTGGTATCCCAGGTGTTTGCATTTATCAGCTGCTTGGTATCACTGTGTATCTCCTTCTATGACTTTGACATAATTATTTTGAAGAAACTAATCTGGAGAAAATCCGAAGGTTTAGTAAGAGTTGACCTGAAATTTACAGTTTAATAATTGCAGTGTAATAACATCCATGAGTTAAGATGTAAATCATATAGTGGAAGCTGAGTTGTTTCTTATTAATGACCAATTTTTTTTCATTTGTTTATCAACAGCCACAAGCATCAAGCCATCCTGCTATTTTCAGAATTGTTAATGAAATTTTCAAGTAAGTTTGAAATTAATAGTGGGAAGTGTTTCAAATGCTCACTTTAGACATTGTGGTTTTCTTCATGAGAAGAAGCAGTATTGTAATCTGGGATGTATTGTAATTTCAGGACGTCCTTTTCTTTAGCTGTATGCCTTAGTGTTCCCTTCTGTGTAATATACTACAAATAATGAAAAATGTTAAAAATCTTGGGAGCTTTACGTAAAAGTTACATTATAATATAATTGGTAGAGTTGACTACACTGTATTTTAGCCTTTAAAAATTATCTTTTTTTTTTTTTTTTTTACTTCAGTAGAGGTTTGTGGCTGAAATATGATTTTGAGGTGTAAAATACAAATGTTGAAATGGCTTGGCCCATGCTAGCATGAAGATGGAATTTAGCTAAAACTTTTGCACTTACCAGTCTAGCCTCTTTTTCATTATGTTAATAGTCTTCAAGATTAATGTCAGATACGCTCTTAATGGCATTAAACAACTGATCTGCCTGTTAATAATGAGTTTGGTTCTGAATGCATTATTTTGAGGCAATACGTATCGTTTACCACATGGGTGCTTCCAAAATTTGTACTCAGTTTTCAGTGGCTTTTTCACGTCGCTTTGCTGTCATTCTTTTTAAGTAGATCTACTGCCAGGGTTATTAGTATTATAGTTTTGGTACAACAATAATGTATTTAGCGACTGCCATTCTTTGGTCATCAAGTGTTTTTCTTGTTGAGAAAAAAGGGCTCCCAGGCGCAAGTGTTTGGGAGCACCTGTGTGTCTGCATCCCTGTCTTTGCTGTATGAAGTGTAGGCTGCTGTACTGTGAGAGCAGAACCACCCGGCAGCTATTGCCATGGCAGTCCTTTCTGTTGCTGCAGTCCAGTGTCTGAGCACAGCCAGCATTTTCTGAATAACTGAGACCAGTTGCTTTCCTAAAGCAAAATGCACTTGAAAACTGATGTGATTTCAACAGACCTGTGCTAATGTTTTAGGCTGGAGACTGGATATCGTGATAGTATAGGGAGACAAAATTTGTTCAAGCTTCTTGGCTTATTTAGGTCATGGTATATAAAATATTTTCTGAAAATGACATGAGACTACGTAACTCTTTTGCACCCTTTCTGTTTGGTAGACAGTAGAAATAGATACCATGCTGTTTCTCACATCACGCAGGACTTTGTCCAGCAGAGGATTTCCTAATAAAACTTTGCACTTGTATTAATGCTCTAAATTGTCTTAGAAATTCATCATGTTTTCCTGTTGCTCAGACTTCATTTCTGCTCCCTTGTTTTCTTGACATTGTTTCTACTTAGTATGCTTGTTCTTTTACTTTGTTGATATTAAACCCTGAGTATGTTTTAAAAATACTATGTTTCAGGTCCTCTTGATTTTAAGTGAAGCTGTGTATGTTAGCTAGCTTTTGCAGACCACTTGGTTTCTGCAGCTTTGTGTTCATTTTTGTTGTATTTCTTTGACATCCTTCCAACTTCAAGTGGTATGCAGACACTAAGGTACTATTCCACATGTAGTCACATGTGAGATTTTAGAGAGCTGCTGATAAGGAACTTGTACTTCATTGCTTGGAAACTGTGTTATGTTTCTACACCTGCCAGAAAACTCCTTTTATTTGAGGGGTTGATATTATTTTAGAAGTACAGATCTAAGCATTGTGTCTCTTTCAGAAAAAACTTTCCCTGCTATTTGCATGCTTTTTATTGAGGTTGATTGTGCTAAATTGTTTTATCTCAGGGATATTAACTTGGGTTTTCCTTTCCCAAGTAGAAGCTTGTTTTATTGCTAAGTGTGGCTATGCACAAATCCACACACCTAGACCGTTTCCAGTTTCTGTGTACTATTTCTTGCGTTTATATGACTGATTATATGTTCCTGTAGTTTTGTGATATTTCCGTGTTACAGTAATGTGTTAGCCGTTCCTATCTTTTAGATCATTACAGAAAGAACAAACCAATTCTCTAATAAAAAACTTGTATCTCAGTGACAGCTTACTTCTAACTTTTTTTTTTTTTCCTTACTATTACATGTCTTTCAAATAAGAGAATGAAAATTACACTTCGCTTCCCATGTCTTCACCATTTGCTGGAGGTCACATTATGACCTATGCAAGGCCATTTAAAGCGTTCACCTTCCTGAACCTCCAGAATGGATTTTATGATGTCACTATTGAAAGCACATTGGAATGCATTGGTCCCTAATTAAATCTGTAGCAATTACTGATCTAAAGTACACCTTTGGTATACACTAATTTCTGTTTGTGCTTCTGATTCATTGCTTACTGATCACTAAGGAGTCAGAGCACCTGAACAGCACCGTATTATTTAAGTTCAGTTGTCTTATATAATTTTTTAAATATATGGCGTTTAAATATGATCAATACCTGCAGTAGGAGTGTTATATTTAACAGTTTAGGTCAGGTTGTTTTTCGGGGGGGTGGGGGGTGGGTCTGTTTTGTTCTTTTCCCTCCAGTTACATATCCCAGGAGATTGTACTAGATTGTACTTTCTCTCTAATTTAAAATGGCCTGTGGGATGCAGTCCCACAAAGAACCAAAGTATGCTTAACTGTAGGCATGGAAATAGTTGCTCTGAAACCACTAAGACAGTTCAAATGCCAAATTTGACTACTAAAATTGCGGTAGTTTCTTTTTTAATTTTACATTTTTTCCCTTATAGGTAGGGTAAATTATGTGTTTCTGCATGTATATTGTATATACTTACTAAATCTAGTTTATTTGTAGAAGTTGCATAGGTGTTGTTGGTTTTTTAAAATAAAAATTAAATTTGAAAAGCCTGCAAAATTAGTATTTCTACTGGTTACCACACTGGCATAATGAGCTCAGACACAGCTTGAATGTACCTTTTTCAATTAACAGTGGTGTCATGGGCAGACTAATTGTCTGATCTGTTGTAATCTAACTTTTCAATGCTTAGGAATGTACTGCTGGAAACTGGTGGAACTCCAGAAGTTTTGACCATAATACAAGTGTTTACACAGCTCTTCCTTCAGGCTCATCAGAATGAGAACAAGCAGGTTAGTCAAGATCTATTTCTTAATGTTTCTTTTCAGTAAAAGGATACAAAATTTCACAAGCAAAGAACATTCTGCTGTTAAGAATGGTGACTGAATATAATGAGCTGAATAATAGTATCTCTCTACAGCTGTATATACATGCAAAAGTTCAGTTCAAACATTTTCACCCGTGAATGAAATTATAGTGTGGAGTCAGTATGTCAGAGCAATTTACCTGACTTTACCCTGGCGTAACCCTACAACTTAAACTGATTTTCACAGGGGCAGTTGCCCAGGGGCTGAAGTTTTTGCCTGCATAGTTCATGATCCATCTTTGATAGAAAGGGTGAAAAGCTTTAGCTGCATTTTTCTTCTGCAGTAGCATTGTTTGTGATGATAAATGAAACAGACATAATAACCCCATTCCTCCAAATAATTGTAAGTAGGACTCTGAATAGTCAGATTTGTCTGTTCAAAAGGTGAAAAACTCAGAATACGTACTAGTTTCAGTTTCTGGTCTGCAACACTGGTTTCTCAGAAACTAGAAATCTTTCCTCAATCTAAAACTTCAAATTTCCCAGCTTAGTGCCTCTTCTTCTGTGCAGATTTTGATACAGATCTTACTGAACTGAATTAAGTAGAATTAATTTCGTATGTATTAATTTAAACAAGAGCTGCATCATTTTCTCATTATGAAATTTCAAAATGGAGGTATGAAAAAGTCTTGCCTTGTTTACAGGTTGCAAACTTCTTTTCAGATTCCCAAATCACACTGTCATTTCATGTGCTGACCATTTTCTTGGTTTGTTTAATTCCAATTCATATGATGTAAGTTTGGAACGTATCATATAATTTAGTAGCTTTCACTTTAGGCTTAAGAAAATTTCCAGTTCCTTTGATTTTTGCAGGTTTTTGGGGAGATGGTAGTTAAGAAAAATCTGGAACTTCTTGAAACTTGTGACGTACTGGCCTTAATTAGCAGTGTGAGTGAATCTGTCTTCTAGCTTCAGGCAATATGAATTAAGGATGAAACTACAGCTGTCTTGCTTCATATATAGGTGCTATGCATGTTAATTTTATGCCACCCTGACTACCTGTCAGCACCACGCTGTGTAGCCCCAGGTGGGGCTGACCGGGTGGAGAACGCAAGCAAAGATTCCACACCTATCAGACACTCAAGAGCTAACACTGCTGTGCTGGTGATGCTTTTGCTTCAGGGTGAAAGCCCTTCACCTGCTGGCATTGCGACATGGACTATTGCCCGCTTTTTTGAAACGGATTTATATCCCTTTAAAGTTAAGTTTCCTGTGTTTAATTTGTATACAGTGTAATTCACGGGCTCTTAATTAAGGTATATCCTCAATATTAGAATTTAAGATGCCTTGTTTCACAGTTTATGAATCAATCATAAAGTTAACTAACAGATGGCAACCAGAAATGCAGGCACAGACTGCTTCCTAAACTTTGTTTAAATCAGATCATATTTTTTTGTTGTACCAATATTGCATATATTCATAAGGCACTCATCTTTGTGGTATCTGGATGCCCTTGACAGGACATAACGTGCCTCATCAGCATTTCACAGTGGAATGGTAAAACCAATAAGACAGAGGATGAAGAAGGTTCTGGCTGGGTCATCTGAGGCCTTAGGAATGTATAATAGAGTTAATTGAAAAAAAAGGCTAGGCAAACAGATGTATCCATGAAATTTTCAACAGAACAAGGTTATGTCTGTCTTACAGGTTTGCAAGGTAGGAGGAGAACAATTTTCTGTTGCAGTGTGGCAGTTGTCAGAAATAGCTGTCTTCTCTAATAACTTTGTAGACTATTTAGAGAGAACTAGGCTTGGCAGAAAAAAAGCTGAAGAGTGTGAAAAAACTGCTACAAGGATTTGGGAGACTGAAAAATTTATAATTGGAGTATAGAGTTTAAACCTACTTAGGAAAAAAGACCATTTGTGATTTCATTGAATAAGAAATTTAAGAATGGGTGTACTGAGATCACTGTTGGAATAATCTTTTCCATGTTTTGTACAAGCAAATTTCCTTCAAGTTTGTGATGGTAGTGAAACCTGACCTAAGGATATTTACTTGTTTTTTACTAAGGATATTTATGTTACTTGTAAATTTATGAACTTAAAGTTCATGTTTTTCTTTGATGTAAATTATAATGTCCTCCAGGATTACCTTCCCTTTATCATTTCAGAATTGTCATGGTTTTCACCTGGGATTTTTGTTTTAAATTGCTGGATAAATATTTTAAGCCAGTGTTCAATTTTTATTTCCTGTTATACACCATGGCAACTATTATAACCAGCCACATCCAAACTCATCCTTTCTCTGTGTACCTTGTTTTACACTTTGTGATGGCTTTTGTGAGGAAAGAACTGCCTAAAATATTGTGTTTGTGTGATTGGAAGCAAACACTTTTTGCTTTGCTTAAACAGAATGCTGAAAACTGGTTTTCACTTACTTTACAATAGTGTTTTCATATGTAACACATGCTGTGGGTTGTCTTGGCTATTACTGACTGTGTCAAGGACTGCTTTTTCATTGGGATTTTTGATGCAAGCTGATTGGCTACATGCATACTTTAGTATAGTGCATTATTGATTTTTAGTTAACCTAATTCCACTTGAGAGGTAGACTTTTAGAGTCTTACCATACCAGTGATGCATAGGCTGTCTGAGAATACTGTATATATTAGTGTGCTGTAATTTTAATTAACTGTTGTTTGCAGAACAAAAAAAATGAGTAGAGAGAGAATGTGTCATTCCGTTTGTTTATAAGATGCATGCATGTATATCCCAAAAGAAATGAGTTAGTCATTTGATTTAGAAATTTATCACATTTTATAGAGTCTGTATTCCCAGTCCGTGTTTCAACAGATTATCTATTTGCTAAATAGTTTCTTATTCCTAAAGAAAGGAGATAGAAAAGTTCTAAGGTCATTGGTATGGAAACTTGAAGACTGAAATGACAGAATCATAGAGCGGTTGAGGTTGGAAGGACCTTCTGGAGGTGATCTTGTCCAACGCCCCAGTTCAAGCTGGGCCACCTAGAACCAGTTGCCCAGGACCATGTCCAGTTGTCTTTTGAATATCTCCAAGTACCAAGACTTTACAACCTCTCTGGGCAACCTGTTCCGGTGCTCAGTCACCCTCACAGTGAAAAAAAAAATAAAAGTGTCTTCTGATATTCACGCAGAACCTCCTGTGTTTGAGTTTGTGCCCATTGCCTCTAGTCCTGTTACTGGGCACCAGTGAAAAGACCCTAGCTCCATCTTCTTTGCACCCTCCNGAAACGCATTTCGGATATGCTCAAAGCATTAGTAGAAGATACAAACATTAGGTAAGCACTATTATATTTTCTTTTTGTCTTTGCACATATTACTGTGCAAAAATTCATGCCATTTGAAGTCTTTAGTGGCTACATTTCATCATTTGCTTATTCTCTAAATAGGTAGGACTTAGAGTACTAAGAACCTGAACTTCATAGCACCCATACACCTGACCAATAAGCATCTGAGTAAACAAAATCATGTCATTCTTTTAATTTCAGCAAATAGTNTGTATATCCATCTCTCCCTGGTACTAAGGAGCCTAGAACCAGACATAGTTCTTCAGGTTTGGCTGCTGGAGTGGCTGCTCACCGCTGCTGAGGATAGTGATCTGCTGGCAATCTTTTTCCTAATGCAGCTCAAGATACCATTCGCTGCCTTTGCAGCAAGGGCACATNGCTGTATTACAGAAATGCGTATTGTCTACTCTCCCATTTCTCCCACAAAACTTTAAAAAATTATTCTGGATTGAATAATAAATCAACTCTTCCAACCAGGAAAGCAGCTAGTATTGGAAAGAGCCTGTTGTGAGCGGTACTGTTTCATGAAGGAGATTGTATTGGCTTTCTGCAGGCTTGTGAAAACATACAAACTTCAAACTTCTGCATTTTTTTTTTTTTTAAATATNCTTCACGTTCGATTTGGTGTCCACCAGGTATCCCCAGGTCTATTTCTGCAAACCTGCTTTCCAACTGGTTGGCTCCCAGCATTTGCTGGTGGCTGGTGTTGTTCCTTCCCAGCTGTAGGACTTCATGCTTTCTCCTTGTTAAACTTCTGAGGCTCCTGTCAGCCCATTTCTCCAGCCTGTCAAGGTCCCTCAGGATGGCAGCACGACCCTCTGGCATATCAGCCACTTCTCTCAGTTTTGTGCCATCAGCAAGCTTGCTGAGGGTGCGCTGCCTCATCATCCAGATCATTAATGAAGATGTTAAGCAGGAGTGGACCCACTGTGGACCCCTGGGTTATACTGGTAGTTACTGGCCTCTAGCTAGACTTTGTGTTGGTGATCACCACCCTCTGGTGATCCACCCCAAAGGGAGTTCATACTGCACTTGCAGATGCATGCTACACATTAGACATGCCTGTAGTAGATGCTTGCAGAACAAAAAGATAAAAGGAATGCTGCTGCTAGTCTCAATTACACAAGCATCAAAGTTCTCAGTATACAAATCACATGTACCCAGATAAACAGAGGACAAGTCTGTTATCTATGAGTACTCTACCTTGTGGTGAATCAGATTCTAAGAGTTTTGGGTTTCCATTTTTGAACATAAGGCAATAATCTACATCACACCCTCGGATTTTGTAGCTATTATTAGTTTAATATGACCTGTGAACTTGTTTACATTGGAAAATTAAATTAAACAAATTAGTATCTCCTTTAACCTCTGAATATTAAGAGTGAAGACTTCTGTGATTATGGTGAAAAAGCCTAAGAATATTGAGGTGTAATTTTCTTCATACTATGAATCTTTTTTAATGCATGTATTTAAAAATTCCATAAATAATTACTTTTTCTAAGCAAGCTTTTCCTAAATATGCCCCCGTCTTTCTCTATGCAAAATCCTAAAATTAAGCGTAGAGTTAAATTTGTGTTCTCTTGCTTCAGTCTGTATTACTACATTACATGAAATTGTTCATGGTGGGTTCATTTTGTAAACTGACCAGAAAGCTCTTAAAATAATAATTTTGTATCTTAGCATAGATTTCCACTGAAGGCCTACTTCCCTTGCCATCACCAGTCTCTTGTAACAGCTTTACTCAGACGTCCTTTTGGTAAGTTTCTTCAGGAAATATTTGCAGCATTAGCCAACCTGCATGATCTCTGTATGTCCTAAAATAACTTTTAAAAGGATGAAGACAAAATTTTGCCATTTCCTAAATAGGGTGCGTTGAATTAGCAATCTTCATAGTATTATTTTAATGTATCTCTTTGCAGAAACATCTAATTCTTATGTAACAATAATACAGATGTAAGGTTAAAGAAAACTAAACCAGAAATTAACAGTGAAGAAAGAGTGCGTAATTTTGTAGGAATGAAGACAAGTTACTGTGATTGTAAAAAAACCTAAATATTCTTATCTTATGAAGCTAGTAATTGTCATTATGAAAATTTTCATACGCATATTACAAGAAATAGCCTTGCCATTTGTCTCTGAAGCTTGAATTCTGCTGATCTTTTAGATTGCAAGCCTAATTTTTTTTCAGGTTTTCCATTCCTATAGATCAAGAAACCACTGCTCAATATGGTAAAAGTCTTTCATGAGCAATAATTTTAGCTCAGTACAAGAGCCTCTGAGAATGNTGAGCGGTACTGTTTCATGAAGGAGATTGTATTGGCTTTCTGCAGGCTTGTGAAAACATACAAACTTCAAACTTCTGCATTTTTTTTTTTTTTAAATATGACTGCTAGACTGCAGTATTATTGTTTGTTCCATTGTTCTTTGAGATGACATCCCATGTTTCTGACCTGTTGTTACCCTTAGCCTTTTTTGTCCAGATAGTTGCTATAATGAATGATAGTGTTTGTCTACATGAATTCTGCTTTGGTAGTAGATACTCTAGGACTATATGAAAAGAGTGAAAAAAGATACATATCTATCTGTTGCTGCCCTGTAATTCTTTCTTATCAGATGCGTGATGAGACCTGACTCCTCTAGAGCTTGGATATGAGTCAGCTTAGATCTGCTCCAAGCATGAACTTTCCAAAGAGTATTGACCAGCTTTTAAATTCAAAGAAGCCAATTTCACTTCAATTTAAAACATGAAATATTTCAATAGAGACATGGAATGCCTAGGCCAGATCAACTTGCAAAACAAGATACCCAACTGTCCCTGCTGTGTCCTGGAAGTGCACAGATACTTGCACCCATGCTTGGTTTCAGTTAACTCATGGAGGCTTTTATTTTTGTTGAGTGGCAGAAAAAAGGTTTTTGCAGTTCCCTCTGAGGTTGGGCTGTATGCTGCCAGCTTCTCACTTTCTGTATCAGCATTTCAGTGCTGTGTCTCGCCTGTTCATCCCTGAAGTCTGTCAAACCTTTCTGCCCTTGGACTGTGACCAGTAGCTGACCCTGGCTTCTTAGAGAAACACATAACTCAAACTTAGAACAAACAAGTAAAACAAATATTATCAATCATAATGTGTTACAATAATAGAAGCATGTCTGTTCTTCTTTTGTTGCCTAGCCCTTTCTTGGCTTATATTGTCTTTTTCCCCCTTTGCTTTGATAGTAGACTAGTTTGAATAGTATTGTACTTGCCAGAATATCCTCTTACTTCCTTCAGAACTCATGCAATAATTATGTTTTCTACCAAACTACTCTGTTACAAAGAAAATGGATCTGGCTTAAGGTTTTAAATACTAATATACATGAGGAAACGATTCAATTTTCTTTTATTGCTTCATTCCTGATTCTGCACCCTTTCTACTTTATAAGATTAACAGAGGAGCAAAAATACAACTACAAAGCATATCATCTTGCTTCTTAAAGTCAGTGCTTTCTGTTTATATAGCTGCTTTTTAAATGGTTTTACTTTACACCAATTGTAAGTCTTACAGCAAGGTGCTTTCTGGGAACTTCTAATCAACAGATTGCTTCTGTGCCATTTTTTATTGTATGTAGTCATGTCAGCAAACAGTAAATATTATGTGACATTTTAAACCAGAAATCAACTGATGTACATTTTGGAGGGAAAAGTCTCAGAAAAAGTGAAGGGCCATTTTTGGCAATGACAGTGGAGCAGTTGACGTAGGTGCCACTACAGAGCAGGCAGAAACAGCAATGGGGAAAGAAATGGAAGGTGTGCAACTCCAAACCAGGCACTGTGATCGTGCAGGAGCTATGTCGAGTTGTAAGTGCAGTGGTGCCTAGGCTCTCTAGGCAAGAGTTAAATTCTATTCTGCTAAATACCTCTTAAAATTAGTTTAATGCTTAAAGTTCAGGGAGCTGTATTTACCGTTTGAGCAATGCATACTTCCAGTCATAAATGCTGTCAGTATTATCCTAAGCATAGNGTGGACCCACTGTGGACCCCTGGGTTATACTGGTAGTTACTGGCCTCTAGCTAGACTTTGTGTTGGTGATCACCACCCTCTGGTGATCCACCCCAAAGGGAGTTCATACTGCACTTGCAGATGCATGCTACACATTAGACATGCCTGTAGTAGATGCTTGCAGAACAAAAAGATAAAAGGAATGCTGCTGCTAGTCTCAATTACACAAGCATCAAAGTTCTCAGTATACAAATCACATGTACCCAGATAAACAGAGGACAAGTCTGTTATCTATGAGTACTCTACCTTGTGGTGAATCAGATTCTAAGAGTTTTGGGTTTCCATTTTTGAACATAAGGCAATAATCTACATCACACCCTCGGATTTTGTAGCTATTATTAGTTTAATATGACCTGTGAACTTGTTTACATTGGAAAATTAAATTAAACAAATTAGTATCTCCTTTAACCTCTGAATATTAAGAGTGAAGACTTCTGTGATTATGGTGAAAAAGCCTAAGAATATTGAGGTGTAATTTTCTTCATACTATGAATCTTTTTTAATGCATGTATTTAAAAATTCCATAAATAATTACTTTTTCTAAGCAAGCTTTTCCTAAATATGCCCCCGTCTTTCTCTATGCAAAATCCTAAAATTAAGCGTAGAGTTAAATTTGTGTTCTCTTGCTTCAGTCTGTATTACTACATTACATGAAATTGTTCATGGTGGGTTCATTTTGTAAACTGACCAGAAAGCTCTTAAAATAATAATTTTGTATCTTAGCATAGATTTCCACTGAAGGCCTACTTCCCTTGCCATCACCAGTCTCTTGTAACAGCTTTACTCAGACGTCCTTTTGGTAAGTTTCTTCAGGAAATATTTGCAGCATTAGCCAACCTGCATGATCTCTGTATGTCCTAAAATAACTTTTAAAAGGATGAAGACAAAATTTTGCCATTTCCTAAATAGGGTGCGTTGAATTAGCAATCTTCATAGTATTATTTTAATGTATCTCTTTGCAGAAACATCTAATTCTTATGTAACAATAATACAGATGTAAGGTTAAAGAAAACTAAACCAGAAATTAACAGTGAAGAAAGAGTGCGTAATTTTGTAGGAATGAAGACAAGTTACTGTGATTGTAAAAAAACCTAAATATTCTTATCTTATGAAGCTAGTAATTGTCATTATGAAAATTTTCATACGCATATTACAAGAAATAGCCTTGCCATTTGTCTCTGAAGCTTGAATTCTGCTGATCTTTTAGATTGCAAGCCTAATTTTTTTTCAGGTTTTCCATTCCTATAGATCAAGAAACCACTGCTCAATATGGTAAAAGTCTTTCATGAGCAATAATTTTAGCTCAGTACAAGAGCCTCTGAGAATGTTACTCCACTGATTATGTATTAATATTGAGGTGGCATTTACACAAGGGTATATCAGCCTCATTTGAATATTACTAGCGGTACTTCCTCACATGGCTTTGTCAATGAATTGTTCTAAGAAACACAGTAATAGCTATTGTTGAAAATTAGGAAACTTTAAAATAAAATTTTAAATGCTTTGTGATAACTGAATCAAGTTGCACAAATTTTAATGCTAGCTTAATATGTTTAATTTCACCGTTCAGTCCTATTTGGGCAGACTAGACTTTTATTAAATAAAATATTAAATAAAACTAAAATAATATTTTATTAAATAAAACTAGAGTTTTATTTTCATCCTTCCT
>VXBO01008412.1:71669-100505 GCA_013400135.1 Rhinoptilus africanus
TTTTTTTTAAATAAAGAGCTTGCCAGGAAGTCTGGGACCCGTTTATCATCTGGGGTATAAATAAGAGGCATACTTCAGAGCTGGAAGAAAGAACACAAGAGACTTCAATAACTTTATTGTGCCATTGTGACAAAAAGTTTTTGCCTGAAAGCACAAAAACCTCATTGGCTGTAAATGGCTTTGTTCACTGTCAACATAAAAGGTAAAGGCATTAGTACCTTGCCTAGACCTTGACATATCTTGCAACACTTTCTCTTTTTTACATACTTCTTAAATATATAACAGTCATCCTAGGCAGTGACTATCTTGATTTTATAGAGTTCACAGTGAATAAAAATACATTAAAGTGAAATAGAAAGAACAAGGCAGAGATAAGTTCATAATGGCCTATATAAAAAGCCATAGTAAAGACATTACATATGGCCAGCCTTTTAAGACCTTCAGAATCTTCTGGAATCAATTTCCTAACCACGGAGAGGCCTGCCTTCTCTGGAGGTGTATTGTTGTGCTTATGCTTCTCGTTCCAGACATTGTCTTGGAAACTGAAGTCACCACACGACTGCTTTGCACCTAGCTCATATGCACTAACGTTCACAGCTAGACTTGTCTTTGTCATCCTGCAAAAGGAACCAATGCTGGGAAGTATCTTCCTAGTGTTTGCTACCTCTGGCTTGCATAAAATGGAAGGAGAGGAGGGAATATACCCTATTTCACCACTCAGCATGGTTAGCTGGGGTTCAATGCCCCTAGGTGGTTTCCTTAAACAACAGTGTTTAAAAGGACGAAAGGGGTAGAACTGAACACACGGTTAAGCTTTTGACAAACTGCAGAAAGAAAATGTATTAAAATAATTTTTTAGTTTCACACTAACGTGTCAAGAAGTTGATTACTTTGAAAACGCTAATTAAATGTAACTGACCTGATCTTCTCTGAGAAATGTCTCAACATCTCTATATCCAGGCACGTACTTGTGTTTAACAACAAGTTCACACCACCGATGCCGAACCTTTGGGAAGAGAAAAAATATTAGGGGAAACAAAAAAAAAAAAAAAAGAAAGAAACTGTATTGCATCTGTGTGCGTGCTGATAAACAATACATCTCTAACCAGTCTGGGTTTGTTATTGTTGTTGGGTTTGGTGGTTCTGGTGGTTTGGGTGTTTTTTTTCCCCGAGCCAAGCAGATGCTCTAGACACCGGTGGACAAGCTGGGCAGAGGCGGAGTGCTCTGTGCACGGAGCCTGGGCTCAGGAAACCCAAACACCCAAAGACAAACTCCTGGTTCCATGTTACTAAACTAACCCAGTTACAGGCACAGATCTGCAGCATCTTCACCTCCACTGTTTCCAGTCTTGACTTTTTTTGCCTTTAAGTTAGGCTAGAAGTAATTTCTATTACTGTTAGGAGGTGGCAGGGGAAGGCGATCAGCACTGCCAACATCTGCAAGGGCCAGAAGATATAATTGATAATTTCTCCTATGTAAAGGTATACTCCAAGTGATAAAAAAGCTTAGATAGAATTCTGTAGCAATGCTAAATCCATGCCAAAAGGATAAGAGTTCGATATAAAATAATGAAACAGAGCTTTCAGCTAAATGAAACACAGTTTTGCCACCGTATCTTTACCAGTAATAGATTTTAAGCACCTTGAAAAGCATTTAAAATCCATCTACACTTAAAAAACCAGGCCGTTCTCCCAAATGCACATTGACAAAATCAGTTAACATACTGTAATGAAAAGTAAGGACATTTTCAAGCAAATCACAATTGAAAAAAATATTCTAATTTAAGTAGTGTGAACATGAACATGTGGAGTTTTTTGTTGTTGTCTTTAAATTTCAGACTTTGTTCTTAGCCATGTTTGTGGTATAAGCATCATCTTACTCTCCAGCAAGGCTTCCTCCATTGTAGGCAGTGATCAGCCTAACATTTTATATTCCATTACTGGCTCAGCACTGATCTTTAGCCTTTGTTCTTACCATCTTTCAAAACACAGGGCACCTAATAACAATCACCTTTCATAGCAAAAGTGAAATATTAGCAGTTCTAGTATTTTTCAAAATGGAGTTCAAATTGTGCTCATATCAAGTAACTTAACACAAACCTTTTTCTGAATGATAGATTTACTGGTAACAGTATGGAAGGCAGAAAGGGAGGGTAAAAAAGTCATACTTAAGCATATTGTTGCTTTTGGAAATAAGGTATCTGGAAATACCTTCCTTGTCATCCTAGTCCTTGCCAACTTTACATCTTGGGAAAAAATTTCACAGATGTTTGTACCGAGATGTTAATGCCATTAGCATAATTAACACATGATAAATGCTCACAGGTCCTGGAAGAGTCCTTTTTGGGTATCTCTTTCCATCTGACCTCTTATATGAAAGAATTTGAACACAGCTTATAAATGAAATAAAATGCTGAGGAGTTTTGTGGCTGAGTGGAGTTTGCGCTTGCAGCATGTAAGACACTGAACAGTTACAGTGCAATGCATGGTAGGCAATTAAACCTGTCTCTTAAAGCTTTTTGCTGACAAAATGACAGCTGCTAAGATTCCTGCAAGTGGAACCAGAGCTAAATCTACAGAAGTAAATAGCTTTCCAAGATTCAACTCACTTTGCTGTAGATGCCCACATCCATAATGCAGAACTTCAAAACCCTACCCAGCTGCTGCTTCTCCCTGGAGACACCGAACATTTCACCAGTAAATCTTCCCAGGAAATCCAGCTTTGTTACAGAGTGTTTCTCATAGCACCAAGCAGCCCCATGCCTGAACCAAATCTTCAGGCTCAAAAATTAAGCATACACTTCTCCCATCTGTAAGGCAACTTAGCCATACAGAATATAAACACATTTAAAAGGTTGTATGTCTTCATCTGATACACTTTATTCTGCACCTTCTGTCATATATTTAAAAAAATAAAATAAATTCCTTATGTATTCTCACAGCATATATGAGAAACATAAGGAGGAGAAAGGGTCTGTGGTCCTCTCCTGTGACCACTGCTCATCTACCTCTCACGGTGCAGCCGTTACAGCACGTAGCCAGGAGGGAAGAATCACGTTCAGTTTCTGTGTCTGTTTAAGATCTCAAGCTGCGCCTTCAGTGAGAATATTTCAACAGCTGATTATAAAGTATTCTGGGATGGGGCTCTCTGCATACCTTCTGGTGAAGCTGTTTTTTCCCCTGCAGTTATTAAAATGTTTATTGATCCTAAAAGAGAAAGTTATAAGGCTTTAGGGCCTAAATTTCTATGTACTTGCAGTAAGAAGCAGGGACCTGGCTCGCGCAGCCCTCAAGCCAGCTCATCCCCAGGGCGCCTTTCCTGGTGCAACCCTGATAGCTGCAAGGAGAGCAGAACAGAAATTCTCACCGTGGAAGTGTTCACGTGGGCCTACTTCCTCACACACTTGTTCCTCACAATGTTGTGTATGTCTGCCTTACATTTGTATGACGGCCTCATCACCTGAATCCTGACGACTTTGGAAAACATGGAACAACTAAGCTGTGCCCATTTCCTTATTTGTTCCTTTCTCCATAGGGTTCCTGTTCTTGGCAGTCGGTCGCCTTTCAAATAGTTTAATAATATATTTATTTATTTGTTTGTTTGTTGAGTGAGATCTGGGACACCACACACACTTCTCTTCCTCTCTTTCGCTTTTTTCCCCCTTTCTTTCCCAGGGCAAGTACAAATCCTGGCACACTTCCAGGTCTGAAAGGCTGGCTCTTGCCAGTCAGGGCAGGAGCAGCATGTCTGTTATCCTCAGGTTACACGCTTGCCGCCTGTTTTCCCGAAAATGCCCTGAATGCTCTTGCGGCAGAGCAAACTGCCGGAGAACCAGGCGCTGCTGAAGCCCCCGTGAAGGCAGGAGGGTGGCCAGCCCCGCTGGTGTCTGGCACAGGAGCCTGGTAAGCGGAGCACAGATGCCAAGGCTGGCTCCGAGCTCAGGAGGGGCAGGGGGTGACCTGCACAAGGCTGGCACCGAAATCTGCACTACCGCTTGGACTGAATGGATATCCTGGCTACCCTCCTGCTCCCCATGCAACCGCAGCGTGTAGATGGCCGTGTCACATGAACTGCAGCTAAAGCAAATGAAGCCATTTCTCAGATGCACGCACTACAAAGAAGTAATGTTTCTAGTATAATCCACGCCCTAGGCTGATACCACAAACATGAGAATTTTATTCACACAAGAGAGGGATGGAAAAAAAAGATATTCAGTTCCCAACGTCTCATCCAATGCTTAGAGCAGGAAAAGTAAAATGGGCCCCACAGCTTCACAGCCTAACGAATGAGTCATGCGCACAGGCACTTTTAACAAACCAGTCTTGAAAGGAAATTTTGAAAACTTCAGTAGCTTGTGGTAGGACTAAGCTAACCATACCACATCCTGCGTATGCTCTTCTTGGCTCTTCTGTTCCTCCAGGAGCAAATACTCAGTGGCAAAAAAATAAGAATTCATTAGTCCTCTCCGAGTTTTCTCTCTGCACATTTCTCTGTGCTCTTCTGCACAGTTCAGAGATGCACACCATATGTCGTTTTGGCTGGTTACACCATAAACAATATAAACTAAACCTGAAAAGTAATTTACATCAATCCTTCCTGTTACTGCTGGCAGAGAGCACATACGACTTTGTCTGGACCTGAAGCAGCACCTGTAACTGCCCACCCACCCACACATGCTCTTACTGGCTTGGCAGCTGCAGGGACCCATGTGCCAAAGTTGGAAACACAATTTATTTTCTCAGCCGCTGATTCTGGGCTGAAAGCTGTCCTTCCAAGCCCGTAACTGATGGCTGGTACTCCTGAGGATGGGGAGAGGTGTCTGGGGGAGTGATGGAGGTCTGGTGGAACCTCAGGTTTCTCATGGATGGATCCTCATTGCCTGGAAGTTGTCCTCTCCTCCTGCCCTGCTTTTGCAGCTGGTATGGACGTCTCCACTACCAGCTTTTCAAACTAAACAAAGATTGTTACTGTGAGTTTTGCAAGACATTACACATATGAGTAGTGTAGTTCTGAGGCACAGTTCTGTGGCAGGAAGACACTGAGACACTCACTATTTTGGTTACAAAATTTGGTAACCAGCTCTTACATTTTCATAAATATCAACCACGTCAAGATCTAAGTATTGGCTAGCATATAGATGAAATGTGTGTCGTGGAAAGAATGCTCCTGTCAGCAGAGAGTCACAAATTTAGGACCAGCAGCTTCTACACTTACGTATAAGTTCTGTTGGTCTTCTATTTCTATATTATCTTCTAATTTCATTTTAAGAAAAATACACAATATTGCACAATGTTAGCTGCTACTCACCAACGTTTTTTCTGACCCAGGCGATAAATCACTTTGCCCAATCCGTATTATTCTTCCCTGCCCCACACAAATGATCAGACAACCCTAAAACAAACATCTTCACAGAAAGCTTTGTACGTTATATTGTACTAATCTAGCTTGCTGATGTTCTCAGTCACATGTATGCAAGCAAAAAATAAATATTTTACTTATGAGGTCTACAAATAAGATTTAGAAAGCAACTAATTTAAAACATGCCTTTATTGAAGGGAGAAAAAAGCTGGTGTTTACTAAGTCTTTGGTCTGCAGAATGGAAGACTAGCTTCAGGGAAAATGAGTACATTTTGCTAATAGCTGGATCCAATTTAAAAGGCGCCATAAGACAACAAATCTAAATCACTGAACAAAAGCAACATACTTGAGACCTTATAAAATGGGGTAATTTGAAATACAGTAAGATACAGTAAGTTTTCTCCAACAAAATGGAACCTTTCTAAAAGGTAGGAGGCATATGTGGTCTTTATAAAATATAGGTTCAGATGCTATTGGAAAAAAAAATTATAACAACTTGAATCTTAAATGTTAATTAAAGAGTCTCAGAGGCCAGACTCCAGTCTAATTTGTAGAGGAAAAAATACAAAGAAACTTTTTCAAATAACCAAGCCATGCTACTACAGATTAGTTTAATTAACAAGAAGGAAGCTGGTATCTCCAGAGCACCAGGATGCCATTCTGTTCCATCTGAAAGCATTTATCTCTAGTCTCTTCCTATCTACACATAAATGGATTCAAATATTAGATAATTTTCCTATATCATTAAGGAACAATGCCACATGCTACATGGCAATATTTGGACTACAAAACAGGTTTTACAACTGCTTACATGTAAGGAAGGATTACAGTTTAAGATTTGCCAGTTCTTCAGTGCATTTAATGATCTAATTTTTTCCCTCTATCTTACCTGAAAATATTACTCTGTAATACCCTAGACAGGTTGGAGCAGTGATTTTTCATTCTACATAGTCTGAATTTCAAGTGGGCATTCCTGTCTTTCATGCCACAGCATACACACGTGCTTCAGCATGCAAAGCTCGTTTCATGAACATTTACTCAAGCAAGATGATCAGGGATGCTGAAGGAGCTCAGAAGCAGCAATGAAACAGCCATGTGTGTTACAACTGTGCTGTCAGAGTATCAGTTTGGCAATCTGAAAAAATGTACTCAATGGTCAAAAACCTACTGGATGCAAGCAGAATGGATTCATCATTCTGACAAGGATTCTGTAATTGAGATTACTGTGTATGCCGAGGATTTCTCAGCAGACTGAGCAAAGCAGCTGTCTAACAGCTTAAATGAGCTTGTATAATGGACCAAAAACTCCTGGACTTTTCATAGCCTAAGTTATCTCTCACATCTCGTAGCACTTGCTTGGACAACACTGCAGGGCCAAAGAAACTATGGGTCAGACACAGCATCACAGCAGCAGGCATCTGTGATAGCAAACTTTTTTCCTGAGACCCTCATGGAGTCAAGGTTCAATTACTGCTCTTTATTACAGTGCAATGCTCTTTCTCAGTATTAGACACTTAATTTAACAGAGCTGTGGTCAAAATTATGATAACACTTGAAATTTAAAAAAACCTGCTTTCGGTAGTCTTACTTGTGCTGCGTTTTATTTTGAGTACTGGGAAGAATTGCTGTTCACTGGGGATAGGGTCAGCTGGACTTGAGGCCAATTGAGTTCACTGAGCTCCATGATGTTCTGCGTTGGACATCACTGATTGTACAGGCAACTCCTGCCATCTCAGACAACCTGCTCTCTCTCTGTGCATCCCGCAGTGTGAGTGTCCATAACTCAGCATATACTCATAACCCAGCAAAATGTAACATGGTCATTCAGGAAACCCTAAGGTAGAAATGGGCTGGCTAATCAAAACTACTTTGTCAGGAGCTAATTGTCATTTTGAGGAGACCTACGTAGAGGTCTAAATACTTTAAAACCTGGAGTATGAACTGGTCATTAAAAAGCAACTCAAAATATAATTTTAGCAGGATACTAGACTTCAGATTTTGGTAATATTTATTGGTATAGAATTATCCTACTTCCTTAATTCATCTTCCTCCTTCCAATTTGCATTTCTGCATAGATCAAGCACGCGATGAGGGGTGCTGGCAACGGGGAAGAAGGATTTGCAAGCCCCACCTCTCCTTTGTCCATGCAGTGACACTGACAGAGCGCTGTGGGCAGAGCTCAGGCAGCAGCTGCCTCCAGAACAGAAAAGAGAGGTTTGCCCAATCAAGCTTTTTTTAAAAAAGAAATTCTGTTGTTTGGTCAATGGCAGACTGTGAGATAACTGGCAGCATCTGAACCTGTAACTGCACAAGTTTGCCAGCAGGTCAGGCAGCATACTCCATAGCTGTGGAAGCCTCAGTTAGCAATAGGTGCAGGCTTGAACCTTCTCACCCTTACAAATGTGATTTATGGGCATGTATTTCCTTTCCCCTCCCCACTTCCACGTAACGCAATTGAACCTTACTGATAAAAAGTTTCTGTAGTTCCACAGCTTTGCTTAAGAGCAACCTGATCAGATCCCTCTTCTCCATCTCCTGCAGGCTGTAAACACGTGACTCCACTGCCACCTCCAAATAAAACACATGCTTCTCCACAGCCAGCATGGTGGCTCTTCCCTGCATAAGCATATGGAAGCCCGGAAATCACCAAACATGCTGCTTATGAAAGTCCTAGTGGAGCAGGGGGCAGCCCTGCTGCTCTCTGTGATCAGAAAGGCATAGCGACTGAAGGGCAGCATTTCAGGAAAAGATTCATTCCTGGCAATGAAGCACATGCTGAGGACTTGTTTGGAAAAGACAAATGCCCCTTTTTCCCCACATGAGGTTCACAGATAGAGAACTCCCAATTAGGGACCAGACACTTTTCTCCCCATGTGGGCCCCATCTGTGATCAATGACATCCGCGTTAGTAGAAGATTTTCCAAAAGAAGTCAGAAAAAGCAAGTGACTAAGAAGCCATGTCTAATCCTTCTTCAAAGATGGCACAGACGGCGTCCCTCTTCTGGTGTCAAAGCTGTCACTGTGAATAAGTGACTCGGTTAGGACGCCTAATTCTGTAATCCCAGTGCTCCTCAGCCCGCCCCTCCTCGCCCTGTCTAACAGGAGACAGACATACAACAGGATCTGGCCTCCAGTTTTTGTTTTTCTTTTACGGCAGACCAAGAAAGCGGAGATAGGCCAGTGACCCACAGCATGGTTAGCTGAGAAGGGGGTCACCAGCACCATGGCAGTGTGACAGCTTCAACAGCCTCTGCTGGGAGAGCGCGTCCCCGCTGTGCCCAAAGGCTTTGCTCACCCCATTCCTATTTGCGCTGCCGACATCTCCATGCCGGGGGAGCGGCTCCTATATCATAGTGCAAGTGAGGTAAGGAAATGTTTAACACAGCATGTGAACTCACTTAATTTGAAAAACAAAGGTTTTTAAAAATAAGCCTTAATTAAAAACATAAATACAGTACTTACACTGGAACAAAATGCTTCCCATTTCCCCTGTCTTTTCACTATTGCCTGTAAAGCACGCCGGAGCGTTAGTGCCATTCACAGCTTGCAGCAAGACGGAGATGATAGAAAAGACGTCATTGGCTGCCTTTTTAGCAATGTCACCAGAGATGTGGGCTGAGGTCTGCTTTGCTGTGGTGCTGCTGGTTCCCTGGAGCAGAGCTGCCTTCTGGCCAGCGGCAGCCCTGGCAGTGGGAGAGGTGCTGGCACCCCAGCAGGACTCTCCACTGGAGCAGGCTGTGTCCCAGCCCCGCTGCTGGGGGTGCCAGACTTGCAACCCGCACCTGACCCTGCAGCACCTCTTGCGTTCTCCGTCCTCGCTGGAGGGCTGGCAGGATGCTCCCACAGCTTTGCTCCCGCCCGCCCTGCTCATCCCTTCTGCCAGCTGGGTGCTGTGGTGAGGATAGCTGCAGGCATGAAGGCACACCAGCTCAGGGAGAGTAAAGAGCGGGTGCTGGGGGCTGGGAGATCCTGTACCTCAGAGGAAGGGGAAGGAAGACCAGGTCCCAGCCTCCAGTACAACCCACCTCACACAGGAGCCTCCACCAAGAAGAACTTCTGGGACAAGCACCGTAACTTCAGCAAGGGAGTATGTATATGTCCCAACTGACATCTTATTTGAAATGCATCACCATGAATGGCCCTCCACGTCACGTAACACATTCCCTCTGACACCCTACTGAAAAGCCTATCTACCATAACTGCTAGAGCATCTCTGGTATCACCGTAAATTTTTTTTTTTATTTCAACATCACAAGTGATTCAAATACTTCCCATCACCACTGTCTCTCCTGGCTGTCTCTGACTAGCATTTTCACCCAGAAAGCTTGTGTATTTCAACACAAGCTATTTATACATGCACATAAAAGCATGCTGGGCTTATAAAACTGAACATTGTAGTGGGAAAAAAAAAGCACATAAACAGCCACATATCTGAAGCAGAAATCCAGCTCTGAAGAGTCTGAGATCAAGCACACCAACCGTCTGTTACCAATTATTATTAAATTATAACTCCTGTTCAGCAAAAGGAAAGGCTGCTGCAAGTATCAAGGCAATGGTAAGCTATCCCCTTTGCTTATGCCCCTCTCCCCATCTCTCTATCTCCTCCCTCTTGTAACTAGAGTAAAAAAAAGTACCTTCCTCTAATCTTTGGTCTCCCACAGTGACTGTGGTCCAAACATTTGTGATTTCCAGGCAAGATTACACTCACAGACAGAATCTGGAGCTCCCTATGAAAATAAGACTCAAATTCCAGGCAATGAGCAATGTGGCTGCCTAGCTTTTCCACAGTTTAGGCCACAGCCAGCCTACACAGCCTGTGCTCACATCCTTCCAATTTTGCATAGTGTAAAACTTTCCTTCCAATTTTCATAACAATTAAGCACAAGACCTTTCACATCACTCTCACACACCCCTCTTTCCCCAGTTCCCAGCAAAACTTAAGTGAGATACATCTTGATTTTATAAACTCAGAAGAAACATACTCAGTCCTGGAATGAGAACACCTAAATTTTACTCCATGTTTCAGGTTTTTGAGTCAGCTTCTCCTCTTTTATTCCCTGCCCGCAAGAACACAGTGACCGTTGCTGCTTAGGATGATGGTTTACCCCATGTGGAACACAACAAAATTCCTCTTCAGGACACTGCAACCCCAAAGGTATTCAAGTGGCACGTAGTTGAAAGGAGGACAGCAGACTTTTACCCACACATTATTAAGTCAGTGACTCAGCAGTGGGACCAGATCAGTGCGGCTAAGGTTATGACGTCAGAACCAGCTACAGTTAGCAGTTTTGAATTGCCCTCTTTCTTGCACTATTTAGACCTACCAGGCTTATGGCACAGTAGATTTTTTCCAACTTTGTGGTCCTACCCAGGCATCTGCATCTGCAGTCAGCCTTTATATAGGAAAGAGAAGTACTAGATGAGCTGTTTGGATGTAGCCTCAAAATCAGTTTATTTGAAATAGTATCTTCAGGGGTTTTTTTTTTGGGGGGGGGGTGGCGTGAGCTGTGGGTGGTGGGTTCAGAATTAAACAACCCATCCAATCACAACAAACCAAGACGATGCAGCACACGAGCACAAATATCCCTACAGCTTCATAACGAAACAAAAAAACCCTACCACTGATAGCTAGGAGCTTTTGTTTGTATTTTTAAAACTACATTCTCCTTGATATCCTTAGTACCTTAGTAGATCATCTAGTCCAACCCCCCTGNATGCACCCCAGGATGCCATTGGCCTTCTTGGCCACAAGGGCACATTGCTGGCTCATGGCCATCCTGTTGTCCACCAGGATTCCCAGGTCCCTTTCCCCAGAGCTGCTCTCCAGCAGGTCAGCCCCCAACCTGTCCTGGTGCAGGGGGTTATTCCTCCCCAGGTGCAGCACCCTACACTTGCCCTTATTGATTTTATTGCCCTTATTGTTTTATATGCAAACAAACAGGGAAACTTTTAAAATTTCATGACAAGGCCAAGTAGTTTGTATTACAGTGCTAGGTTTGTATTGCCCTACACAGAAATACTGCATAAAATTTTATTTAAAGCTGTTGCACCCAGTTCAGAGCACCTTTGGAATTGATTTCAGAAACCAAGAGCACTCTAACACTTTGTTCTCCTTTCTGGACAATAGGGCACAGAAAAGCAGGAACTGTCTCCAAACCCTTCCTCCATGGATTCTTTGGATAAACAGTAAAAAAAACCCAACAATCAAGCAACCCAATTCCATATTTGGTTTCCTCTTGCCATCAGCTCCCCCACTTTCCAAGTCTCACTAAGTAGTTGGGCTGCCAAATAAGGAGGAAATTAAGTCCCAGAACGAGTTAGAAAAATAAGGGGTGATAAGTGAACACACCGTTAATGGCACCAGTCAGGGCTTGGAAACTCCTGTTAATGCCACCCAGCACTGAGTGAGATCACTTGGAACAACCGTGTTGCTGTTGGCTCCTGGAAGGGTGCGGGATCGGGAGTGCTGACTGGTGCAAAGCTATTTCCAGTGCTCCATAAATCTTGCGCTTTGATCATGCCCTTCAGAGAGCTAATGCTGATGGAGGGATTTTCTGTTCATCTCGAGTGGATGGAAAAGCCCCCATGTTTTGCATGTAGCAACAAAACAAACCTGGAAAGCTACTTGAGATTATCCTTTGGTCAGTCTTATAAATCCATCCTAACACATCCACTCTGTTACAATGGGCACATGGGCCATTAGTCAGACCGAGGGGACAACTCCCACCACTGTTACTGGAAGTGTTTTTCCCCTCACCCTGTTCCCATTTTCTTAGCCTTACTCTGAATTTTGGGCCTCATCTTTGGGAAGCAAGTGCCATACTCCTATAAGATACCCTTTTCAAAGTTTCTTTCATTGGGGAAAAAAATCCAACTCCTGCAAATGCATGCTTGGGAAAAACTATCTTTACCCATAGTAATATCAATACCATCCGCACCAAAGAGCAAAGAGCCTGCAAAATGCATTTAGATGCAGCACAAGTAAGAAAAAGAAACAGAGTGAAAACTCAAAATGTATCAAGATCACACAGGACCTTCTGACAAGTGCCTGCTGCTCCATTACCTCCTCTGTAGGTAATGGGGATGATCCACTGTACTCTGAAAATGATGCCCTTAGCTCATGAAAAGGGGAACAATTTTTATGATAGTGAGATATTCTTTGCTAGTATTTGCCAGGGGAAGTATCAGGACAAGATCAGGGAAAAAAAATTAATGTTTCTGTGAGGATAAGTGTGAAAAGCATCAGACTGATAAAAGCACAGATATTTCACTTTGTAAAAATTAGCATTTCTTCTCTCTTCTTTCTTTTACATATAACGAACATACTGCCTTAGTTACGATTGTGTATACAAACCTCAAATCTGATTTATTCCAGAAATAAATCTGGCATGCAGGCTGACAGCTCTAAAGAGCTTTCTCTAAATTCCTAATTCCTAAATACTGAATTGCTAATTGCAATTAAATTGCAAATAAAAAATCAGTTAATGTAATCTTACCTATCTCTACTGCCACGATAATGTTCTAAATACAAAATTAAGAAAGGAAAAGGCAGGTGAAATTTATTTTGCATCCGTGATAAATTTCCAAAGCAGCTTTGTAAGTCCTGCAAAACATGTTCTCATATACAAAATAAGGCATCTTCTCCTGACTGGAGTTGAAATTGAATAATGAGCTGTATGTTTCAATATGGAGTAAGTATGGAAACTATTTTTACTTTTGCAGAGACAAAAAAAAATTATTGTATTCATTTATCTTCTGAAGAAAGTAGTGTCCTGTAATATGCCATCACCTCGAGCTGTTACCTTTTCATCAATTGAATTGGTGGTTCATACCAACAATGACATAGGTCAAGGAAAAGGACTGTGTTTGATTGCAACACCACTATCTGAATTGTGCCTGTCTGTTGCTCCATGGTCCAGTCAGGAAGGACCGGCAAGCCTGTGGAGGTATTTGCAACACATTGGTAATTTTATTCAAAAGCTGGAGACTGCTCCTGAGCCCCTGCCCCAAGAGAGGACCAGCCCAGTGGCTGCGCTGAAAGGAAAGCTCACCAAGTGCCTCGTCTGCCTGCAAGCACAGACTGACCTTTCCCAAGCAGTTCCCTTTTCCCACCCAGTTTTACAGCGTGCTCTAGAGAGCTCTGTTCCATAAGGGTGCCTTCCAATAATGCCCAGCCATAGCCAGCAGCACAGCTGAATAACGCAGTGCAAGAATGTGCTCAGCTCAAGGCAGTCCCCATCAGATGGGAAGCAGCAAGACAGATAGCGCATTGTGATTCATTTGTACCTCCAATGTCTGCCAGCTTTTCATGGGCTAGGAAATAGGAAAGATCAATGAATCAAAGTTATTTTGTCCTAAATACAATTCTCACCACTTTTAGGACGCCAAGTACCTTATATGGCTTGTATTAGCATGACTGGATTTCTCTCAGTGAAATAAGATGCCACCACTTTATAGCCTTGGTCTCAAAAACAGACCTCATGCACAATGAAGCAGTTGTGTGAGAATGGCTTTATGCCACCCACATGACTGACGATGTTATGATCTTAACTCATTTTACTCACATTTTCTGCAGAAACAGTTATAGTCGCTCCTCTCTCCCCAAAATATACCACATTATGATCCTGAATACAGGGAAAGCATTATGCAAGTGAAGAGCATTTCAGCCAACTTGCTGAGACAAGGAAAACTAACAAAGCATCCTTCCATATGCTGTGCAGGCAAGATGCCTGCGGTAGGAAAGAAAGAAAAGCTAACTCTACGGTGAAAAGTCTGGGGAAATACACCATAAATCTTTCTGCTTCATCCACATTCTCTAGTTTTTATCACCAAGTCTTAGATAATTCAGCAACAAGTAAAACACACTTGCAGAAATAGCATCAAGTCTTAAATAGGACTGAAAGTCTCACACACCCCCACTGCCCTTCTCCTATGGCCTTGGTGCTTTTTTCCCTGTAGCCTTTTTTGACTATTCTGCAGGAGGCTACTCATCTGTCCTGTGATCTTGTGTACATACACACATTACAGACCTCTCCCTGACCAAATGAAGATGTTAGAAATACTGGAAATAATCACAGGGTTCTTCTAGTTAACAGATTTACTGGGTGTTATCCTGAGCTTGCAGTGTTGTCTTTAGATATTTTTAACTAACTGATACCAATTTTTTTAAAAGACAGTCCTCAAGAAGATAAGCTTGCATAGTCATATCAAATGAGGTGTCATCAAAGTTAGGCAGACATAAAAAAAATACTACCAACCAGAAACTTTCCATGTAGACCAACTACCCATGTTCTCCCAGACACTAGATATTGAATAAATTAAATATCTGCAAAAACTGGCCACCTCAGAAAGAAACAGAACAAAAACGGCCCCAGACCCTCCTTCAATTCGATTATCCTGCTCTGCTGTCTGATGGCAGCTGTAGCTGCTTTATAACATATCCCAGTTCTCTTCAGTCAGCTGAACTTCCCAGCTGGACTTCGTCATCTTCAGACTGCAGCCAGCCAGCTTCTATAATGCTTCTCTTGGACACAGGACATGAGGGAGATGTAGCCTATCTATGAGCTACCTTATTATGTAGTACGAAGCAGCACAGCAAGAAAATAGCATCAGGAAGAGAAAACAAAGGACGCAGTCATTCTTCCATGACATTGCCTCCCACTTGTCTGAAGAGCCACAATGCACTCAAGGTACAAAGAGGTCAGGTAAAAATGGCTTTAAACTTTGAAACTTTCATTGCTCTCAGAACAGTATTTAAAGATATATTGGATATGCTCAATTCAAATAGTTAACACCAGTGAATTTAATCTCTGGGAAAAAAAACCTTGTAGTTTTGTGCCTTTGCAGATGTTCCAAGGTTTGTACAGTAAATGGAAAATGAAATCATGATTTGTTATAGAAGTGGACCGGAAAAAAAACAGGAGGGAGTACAAATTCTGCAGTTAAGCAGATGCTCTGCAAGCCTCTTGTAGCATCCAAGACTGGGAGTAGACCAGTTTGAAATGGGATTAAGCCATCAGTACCTCATTTCTGGCTCTTGCAGCTCAAAGGTTGCTGTCAGAGATGTGTTATGCATTGTGAATCAGAAATATGTTACCTAACCTCCAGTTTCTTTTTAGCTGAAGTATTCAAACCAGTGTCTGTCTTAGAAGGGAGAGGCTACCACTGATGTCCCACCCTCCTCTGGAGCTATATATCTGTGGTGAGACCTCATCTGAGAGAGGACAGGAACTACACTGAGCTGCTGAGGAGATCCCAGGAAGGCCACACCTTGAGCACTCCTTGAAGAAAGATCAACAGTTGAATTCCAGGCAAAGGCTGACTCACACCTCCCTCCTCTACAAAGGAATCAAAACAAGACAGATAACCAGATGAAAACCCTCCTCTCCTTTCTGAAGTAAGCTGTGTCCTTGCGTTGCTAAGACTGGATGTGCATGCCCTAACAAGTGGTCAGGAGTACCAAACAGTGCTGTTGGCATCCTTCACTGACTGAGGACTGAGGACAGACCCGCATGTTGCCATGGGCAAGTGCAGACACTGCCAGCTGTACGCTGTTTTACAACACAAAAGCGCAGAACCTTAAAGTTGAAGTAAACATGCTTCAGAAATACAGATATAAAACCTTTAAGAAACATGAACCAGGACTTCACATGCTGTACTTGTGTAGGACAAAATGACCCCCAATAATAAACCTTCTTGCAGCATTTGTGAAACTTGAGTTGGTGAGCAGTGTTTCAGAGCCTTCTCAATGACTGAATTGCAAAGTAAGTCCAAGACAAAACAAGCCCAATGCATCTGTATCTCATTTCCAGTCAACCAAGCTCAAGCAACCTTGGGCAACTTTTCCCCGGTACTCTTCCAGGGCTCTTTGGTGTGGTGCTTCAATGTCAGCGTGCTACAGGACTGAAGGGTCCATACAGAACGTTTAGCTCCTTTAAAATAGGCAGAGATGGGGGGTGGTTCTCTACTGATTTCATCCCAACAGTAAAACCCACCAGCCAACTGTCCCCTTTACTCCTCCCAATACACTTGTCTGATGAGGTGAGATTATCTAAATTCTTCACTTTTTCACATAAGTACTACAAAGTGTGTAACATGCTTGCCCTCACAAGAGTACTCAGCAGCGCATATACATGCTATTATTTATACTCCCTCTGATGCTGTAGAAGACCTTTTATGTACCTACAATACCTACAGGGAAAGCTGTCCAACTCCTGAGTGTGCAGACAACTTTTTATGTTCAATTTTTAAGAACAAACTTTGTTTGAAACACAGAAAAACTTACTTTGTGTACCACTCTCATATACTACCGGCCATATCATTGCTGATCCCTACTGGAAGATTAATGTGAACTTACACACTACTTGTCAAAAATAAGAAAACAAGCTCTTATTTCTTAGATTCCTCTTGCTGTATGGAACACAGGTGACAATGTTATACACAAAAATCCCTGAATAAAACCTCTGACATTGACAGCTTGGTTTCCTTACTGGCCTGCTTGCAATTTTTTATGCTTGTATTTTTAATGATCCATTTCTGACGTTCATTTAGTGAGAACATTTGAACTCCAGTAACAAAACAGGATTTCTCTAAGTGATTAACGCCCTCACAAATCAAATCTAGACAAGAACAGCTTAGCTATAGGCTTGGACTGTGGTTCTTTGTCCCTGGGTCACGACAAGAAAACCCCTCTGTGCACGAACTGGAGAAAGAGGTATTAAAAAGTCCTCCCCCCTCAGGTACGTGAGGGTGTGTAAGCAAACGTTTCCTTTAAAGGACTGCAGGTGTCTGGCGTCTGATTACTGGTAAAATGTTAATGGTAATGTTATCTTAGCTGTACTTCCCCACTTCTGCTAAGCCCTTGGTTTCACCTTCTAAAATAAAATTGAGATTATTCTCCTTTCACTGAGGCTGTAATTTTGTGGAGTTTTTTTAAAACAAAGAAAAAATTCTGACAGGCTGCTTGTGTATTTTTATATGACACCGTAAGGAAGAAAGCAAGCATGAAAGTGGAGAGAACGGAAAAACCTGAGAAACCAAAGCTTGTGGCCTGGTGCTTACAGTTCACAGTCATGAAGCAGCAACACCACAGCTATTGCTTTGATCTATCTCCCTATTAATTCCTCTTCCCATTATAGAACCCCTGACATTTCACTGGTATTCAGATGTGATTAAAATATATTCTAATACCTATAAATAGAAATGTTGTTTCAAGTACTAATTAAAAACAAATCTGGCATTTGGAAACCTGTATCAACAGAAAACTAAAAAGGTGCAGTAAACGGTAACAGATGAAATACCCCTTTTTTTTTTTCCCGAGAAGAAGATAGACCTCTGTTCTATCGATCTTTACGTTAATGCTTGGATTCCCAAGTGCTTATAAGCATCCACCCAGAAAGTTTAGCATTAAGAGTAACAAGAGAGATTTTGCTCTCTCCTTCAATTTTAATTATTACCATAAAGTTCCAATTATAACAGGGTAAGGTCATGTACACTGACTTTCTACAGCCTTCACAGTAGTTTTTAATTAAACAGGAGTCAAATGTCATATTAAGTTTACCATGCTCCCTCACTGCACATTAGTTTGATCATATGCTACTTCATAACTACCCCTTGTTTATATATAAATCTACACAACCTTTATTTCCATGACTGATGCCATCTTCTTACTTCCCCTCCTGAATACTACGTGCTCGAAGCAAAGACTCATTGCAAGGGTGCTTTCAGCTGCCTTAATTGTCAATAACTCTCCCAGCCTGAGAAATCCATGGGACTCTACAAAATACCTAGCACTGCATGTGGCAATAAGGATTTACTGGTTTGCCCCCCAGAGACATTAAGCTCTTTGGAGCAGGGATGCTAGCTTCATAGGTGCCTGTGATGGGAAAGGTTTAGATTGGATATCAGGAAACATTTTTTCACTGAATGGATTATTAAACATTGGAATAGGCTGCCCAGGGAGGTGGTGGATTCACCATCCCTGGAGGTGTTTAAGAAAAGGGTAGATGTGGTACTTAGGGACATGGTTTAGAAGTGGTTTTTGTCAGGGCAGGTTAATGGTTGGACTTGGTGATCTTAAAGGTCCCTTCCAACATCACCGATTCTATGATTCTATAAAACAGCGTTTTCCTCAGGGTCTGTTGATATCCCTGGCACTTACTAGGAGAAACTGTAAAGAACCAATTCCCCCTTAAACTCATGCCCAAAACCAGAACATACTGTAGTTTCTCTGTAGAGGAAACTTTTCTAAATCTCAACTGAGAATTCAGAGCACTCAAAGGGGAACAATATGGGCTGACCATGGGGAAGAATAATTTTAGACCATAACAGACACGATTGCATTTGGAGACAATATAAACAACTAAAATGAACTGGGCTCTAACCGTGACCTAGTGAGAAATTTAACACCTGAGTAAACATGCTACCCAAGGTACATGGTCAATAGTAATGACATCTAGGATGCACTGTCTCCTACTCCATGGTACGCAAATGCAGCTGAAGTTGCAACAACACTGGAGTTAAGACCACCCAGTTTCAGATTTGGACATGGAAAAAAGAACTTGGATGAGCCTGGATCCTAGTGGAACACTATCACTCTTGGTCAACAATGCAATGGCCTATGTTAGGGACATCTTTTTTAAGCGAATTACCTCAGCATCTTGCTCCCGGAGCTGGTATGTTTTCTCTAAGCGCTGCAGTATTCTAGGACACAATGTCTTCTCCTCCAAGAGAGTCTCCAGAAGTAAGACCAGCTGGTCAGGGAGAAGCTAAGAGGAAAATAAATGCCATGTGTGAATAAAGATCTCTGCTGACTGAGTGATTAAATGGAAACAAACCAAAGAGGACAAGATTGTGTTAACCTGCGTACTTCCAGCATGTGCTTGAAATACAAGAACAACTTCTGTCTGGTTTCTGAAAAACCTCAGGGTTTATGTGTCTGTATTCTGAAAGACTCTGTGCTGGGGCCCAATTAAGAGTCATTTCCATGGTTTTCATTACTAGAGTTAGATCTGCTCTAACCGTGCTTATCTTATTGAAACATAATCATAGCTTATAAAGATTTTTATGGAATACATACGCTAAGTAATTCCACTTTCTTTGGGCTTGGAAGGAATAAAAAAATAGAATAATTTACAGTGCATAACTTCAGGAAAAAACCAAACATATGAATGTAAAATTTTTAAGAGTGGCATTTTTATTTGTTATATGAGCAATTGCACAATATTCTTCCAGTGAACAAAAAACCACAAGATAAAAAAGTGACACAAGTGTTGTAACAACACATTTTGAGGCATATTCTAGTGCAATGAGTCATAAGCCATCCATCGTTACATGGTAAAGATGCATGAATATTGTGTTTGTGGCACACACAGTATATATCTACCTATACGTGTACATATATTTAGTAGTTAGTAGCCTGATTCCAGAACCTATCATTTTCAAGTTTAACCTTATGTAACCTAAAAGGAAAAAGCACAAGAAGTCTGATGTAGCAAGTGCTTAAGTGCTCTGTTTAATAGGCTTATTGGATGAACAAATAAATAATTCAAACAGAGCTCAGAGAGAAATTACACCAGCTGCTAGGAAACATCTATTGGAAACTGAGCGTTCAGGGTGATCAGTCCAAAGTTTGTTATATGCTCCAAAGCTTTCCCCACTATTTAACATTGTGGGGCACCAAAAGATGAAGGGAGAAAGGAGGAAGAATGTGAATTTAAGCTTTTGTGCACAAAAAGAAACAAGCACTGCTTTACTTTTGATGTTCTCCAGAGAGATTAATGAAAAAAGATATCCTGCTACTTTAACACTACTTCCAGCTTTTATCATATTTGGTGATTCTCTGCTCCCACCTTGCTGCCCATATCCCCCTCTGCTGCGTCAATGTGCTAAGCATGCACAAAATTTAGTCAGCTGTAGGAAACAACACACTCCACAGCCACAGCTGTTTATGTGGCCTGAACAAGTCTGGACTCCTCATCTCTGACAGCAAGTCCATGTAGATATCAAGGATCTTCTGATAAGTCTTGATCTGTAAAATATCACCATTAACAACAGGCTAAGCAACTTGACATCTTCTTCCCTTTTAGTCTGACAAATTTAGCCTAAATCAGTACCTAAATCAGAAAAAAAGAGGAAAAGATATCTCTAGGATTTTAATGCTTTGGTTTCCCTGCATTTTGATTTCCTTACATTTTTTTATTATTAAAGTTGTATTCTTGGAAACTGAAAAAACCTCACATCTTACTGGCTCTTACTGGAACATCTTCTAAGTGATTCTGAACCCTGCCAACAAAATGGAGTTGTTAAAAATAGTCAGACATTGAAAAATATTGAATATTTCAATTTCAGGACAACTACTAAAATGTCAACTAGAATGTTTATTGCACAGTCCAACAGCAGCTGCCTGGGGGATGGTGAGACACTCTAAAAAATAAAACAGGGAAGGCTTCTGGGAAGTAGCTGTGCTTGGCAACTGAATTCATTCTGAACCCTAATAAAATCTGAAATGTTGCAGAACACCACACACAGAAAGGTAACTTCTGATTTAGAAAGCTTTCTCTGCTAACTACAAAGGCAGCAGAACAGTACTTAGTATGTAGAAACTGTAGAATAGCTGCTTGAATACATAGGTACAGAACAGCTGATAATTATTACATTATATTTCCAGTGTGTTATACAGATTCATCCACAGAAAGCTATTGTTTAAGATAACATTACAGAATCTCACTGAAGCCAACAAAAGCACAGCAGCAGAGCAACAGCCATGTCCTTAATTTACCTCTGCCTAGTGCGGCATTATGGGTGAAGAGTTTTTGGAATTACAGGTTCAACTCTTTTCAGTTTAGATTTGATACTGCAGAACTAAAAAAAAAAAATAAAAAAAAAAATCTGAGACCGTGGCTTCTGTTATTTTCCCACGTTTCAGCTGCCCAAGATGAGACCTTGCATACCAGTTTCCAGCTCACCGTTTAATTAAAGTCCTAGGCAGGAGCCTGCCAACACCAGCACAGAGGGTGGGGGCACCAGCAGGAGAAATGCTGACAGACCTGTAACCAAAGTGGCACTAGTGGGCGCAGCTACTACGTTTTGTTCTCCCACTACTTCCAGCACAAAATAAAAGGAGGAACATTCTCTCTCATTTCTTACCCTCTTCTTTTAATAAAAGAGACTCTGCCTAAAAGAAAAACCTAGCCTAAGAAAGGTGCAGAAAGCTCGGCTGAAGTTGCACAACGGAGACGACTACAAAATTCTTTCAGGGGTTTAGAATTCTTCTTTTTCCCAAACACAGCAATATAAATAATGCTGTCTCCAAAGCAGCTTTTTTAACAGTTATAAATAAATGCCATGATTGATGTTTGATGCACTTGAATTTTCATTCAAAAACCCCATTATTTTTCTCACACACACACACTCCAATTTGTCCCACCCACCTGTTACTTCTCATCTTTCATACCATGAGAATTGTTTGGGGTACACACTGTCAGTTTTCCATTTGTTTGCCTTATGCTTAACACAAAGGAGGCCTTGCTTTTACATTATACCAAAATCAAATAAATGTTGCATAAAACAAAAAGTAAATTTCTTTCAAGTATTCTGAAGTCATTTTCCTTTACAACAACTCATATGCTGTGAATGCATATTGAACATCTTACATATGTATAAAAAACACACAACGCAGCTACAGCAAAATACAGCAGGATAAACTTCACTTATGTCAATGTGTATCTGCGTGTTGAAAACATTCAGAAAACAACTTTAACACCCCAAACACAAAATGTCACACTTCCTGCTAATAAAATATAGACATTTTTAAAAAATCATATATATATATATAAAATCACTCTCAGAACTGTATTGGAGCATGCTCAAACAAAATGCTCAACTATATGCCATTATTGAAGTAGATCAGTCAAGAAATGTGATGAGTATCAAGAAATATTTTTCATTATGGCAATGATTGCTGCAACAGCATCTATTTATATTGTACAGTAGATAGCTCCTGTCCCAACCTACGCCTGACACATAGAAATCATACTACTTTTCCCAGGGTTTCCCCTCCCCAGTTGTGAGTACTGAGACTACAAAGAGGGAATAAATTACTATCATCACACCAGAGGTTTTCTGTCATGTCTCATATAATTAAACATCATCCCAACTATAAAGCTGTATACTTTTATCTTGCCCTTAAGACTGTTTCACCTCTCCTGCAACTCTTCAGCCTTTTCAAAGTTCATTTTGTCCTGCCACTAAATAGCAATTTGTCCCCTGCTTCCCCTGTGTCACCTGATGTCATTGTCTTAAAGTTTGAATAACTGGGCTTTTACCTCTAAAATAAACTGCAAATGATAGGCAGCATTAAAACTAGAGCTGTATTTGAAACAGGCAAGATGAAAGAATTAAAGAAAATGTAACCAAATTCAAAATACAACTCAGACTATCACCAAAGCAGCTTACTGGGGCTGAGAGACAATGTATACAAAATATCTGTGAACTAAGAAAAAGTATACTTTGTATTTTAGTCATATCAGTACCTAAGACACTTAAGCCCTTATACTGTGTTACAAGAATATGCCAAGACATTGGTAGGTTTGAAAGGGTTTCTACAAATAATCTTGTGACAAAACCATGAGTTTTCTGAATCCTACCCCTAACCTGTAAAAAGCACAAAGAAAACAAATCTAGCATCGTCAAAGATCTGGTATGGCAGCTACAGAGGCCATCAACCTCACATCCCAGAAGACCATCCACGCAAAGAAGTGTATTTATCAACTCCTACATTAACAAATGCAATAAATGTCAGATTCACCCTTTATACTAGAAAAAAATGCCACTGAAACGTTTGACTACTGACCTTTCACAGCCACGAAATGTGACACAGATATATCTACTTGAGCATCCACAGCACCAGCGCTTGCACTGCACCCCTGAGCCAGGACACAAATCACTAAAGTGGTACAGCTGGTATGCTGAATGTCCCATTTGCTCCTGCCTGCACTTGAATGAAGTCATTGAAAGCCTCCTCAGAGGGGAAATGTGCCTCAGACTAATGCAGCAACCGATTGACAGTGGCGTGATTTCTATTATTACTCCATTATCACACTGGGATCTGTGCCTAAACGAGCATACTTCCTCCCTGATGCCATTTCCTTTTATCCTGGCTCTAGTCTAAAAGCGGATCAATGGGAGTAAGATATATGATGTCACTTCAATTTACAGCTACTGCCTCCCTCTCTCACATGCACAGATAGATCGATTCTTCCCAAAAATGGTTAAGAAATGCATGGGGAGACTCTTCTCCCAGAAAAGGGTTCTCTGCTATATTTGTCTGTGTAACTACAGCAAGAAACTGTTTACACTGAGCAAAAAGAGGGGGGAAAGGGAAAAAAAAGTCACTACTGTGCACTGAAAAATGCTGGCTGAAATACAACACAAACAAGGCCCAAAACAGAATTAAAGCAATTTGACCTTTAAAAGTTATACAGAAAAGTTTCAAGTTTCTAAGACAAAATATATTTCTCCTGTATTTCTTTGGCAGAACACAGTCTTGTCCCCTCTGTCTCCCCTCCCCCAAACATGAAATGTCTTTTCATTTACATTTTTACAAGATTTTCCAAAGTCAAACCAAATTCCTTCCCACCCCTCTCTTAGGAAAGAAAGGGAAAAACCCCACCCCAGAATTCAATAGTGAATGGTTCCCTTCAGACAGAATTTCCTCATTAATTGCAGATAAGAAAGCACTGCTACTAGTCCAGGAGACAGGATTTATAGGGCCAGGCCATCTCTGTGCCTACAGTCTGAACCGATCAAACAAATCCCTGAATGAATCTCACGTTATAAACCCTCCACATAGACAATTTGCCTTGAGGGTTGTTTTCTACAGGCTGCAATTAAACAAAAAACCTTTGTAAAACAATTCCCCCCACCTCCCCTTCCTCAAACTGTCCAGAAAATTATTAGCTTGAAAATTCAAGAAAACACTATCTATTCAACAACATTTTTAGACAGATTTCGCCATTGTTTACCTCAAACAATATTCTCCATATGCTGTTTTCATCTGCCCAGTGACTTCTTTTAAATGAAAACAGGGCTTTCTCTTTCCCCCTCCCCTTCAAGGGCTAAAATGTACTCATATCAAATATGAATTCAATAAAAATGTCCATGCTAACAGCTGTTAACTAGCATAGTGTGATACCCTACTTGAGTCTAACTCTGAAAGAACTAGTCAGCAGTCTGATTAATATACCAAAAAAAAGTAATCTGCAGCTGACAAAAAATGCTTTGAACTGGTTTGCAAAATAAAACCCATCTATGCTAGGGGCTGACATAATTTCAGAAGCACTTAGAGAAGCAGACTGCTCTGTTTAATTTTATTTGGGTCAGTTTGTTTATGACTTCCCTCTTGCTGAAAAATCAGCTCCCCTTCAAACTTTTCTCAAAGATAACTAGACCTCGCTATATTTAAAAGCAAAATAAATATCTCTGTCTGTAACACATCCTTATCTACCTCTGAACGCACTCCTACGAAATGTCTTCCCATTGTGTGTGGTTTTTCTCAGTCTCTGCTCAGATGGTTCTTTCTGTGCTTGGCACCTCATTTTTCAGTATCTTAAAAAAAAACCTAACACAAAAAAAACCCCACCAGGAATTGTACGGGGTTTTTCTCATGGAAAAGAAATTCCTGTGAACTGTGCTTTAAAAAGTCTTACTTCAAGAAGTAATGATTGCAACAAGTTCATCAGCTGTTTGTGGGACATTTACGTCTGGTATCACTTGCTTCATACCAATAGGATAGAAAATGACAGTGAGAGCAATTTATTGAATAAACAACTGCACTTGCATTTAGTTCACAGTTACTTTCCTGTTTATAACATCAAAATTAAGTATTTCTTGGATTTGGAAGCAGATAATGTCAGAAATCATTTTAAGGCCACTACCTACTCAAATACTTGATTTATTCTGGCCACGCATATGAAAACATTGCTGCATGAAGGACACAAATCCCAAACAACTGCACAAACTTAATTAAGTATGCACACAAGTAAAACAACCTGATCTCCATTGACTTCTAACATTCCTTTTCAAGTGCAAAAATAGCAATAATCAGGGTGCAACTGTTGGTATGCAAACAATAAACGTTATGATATAACTACAATTTAAGGTGGGCTTCTGTGGGGTTCAAAAAGGTTTTGTGCATGTGTTTGATTTTAATTATAACCTAACCTGATATGTGCACACTGATGTGTCCACGAAGCAACAAAATTTGGGAAACTTTTTCTAATTGAGCAATGTATGCAGCATTTTTGGAAGAGAAGTTGCTGCTGATGGGCAATGACTTTACAAAACAGGGTTGCTTCTTTGAAATGTCCTCCTCAAAACGTGTCCTAAATTAACATTGATTTGTCAAGTATTGTTTGCATAACCAATGCTGTACTTCCCTAAGTGTTATAAACACCCAACTGGGGAAGGCTCTTGGGACTACTCACGTGCTTAAACTTCATCATATTAATACAGGCTTTTTTTTTTTGTTCCGTTGCATTTAAATGCGATTTTGACACTGTACAAATTATTGTACAAATCACATCATATTACTTGCACTAAACTATTTGGGACTTACGCATCTAACTTAGAATTTGCTTTTCCTAACAGTAAAAAAATATTTATAGGGTAGTATGAAACTGAAAACAGACAGGGAAACTGGGTATATGTGTTATAACGCTGTATCTGTATTATATACATAATACTGTATTAGTTATATACTAATTTTATCAGCATTGTAAGCTGACTTTCAATGTGGGAATCAGCAGCATAGATGAAATTTTTAAAGATAGATCACATTCTGTGTCTAATATTATGGTTACGCATTACCAGTAATGTTTTTAAAAGACCAGCCCCATTGCTACCAGTTCATAAACTGAATTTTTTTTCTTAAGCTATAGTACAAAATATTTTCCCATAATTTACTTAATGGAGACAAGATCCACTTATGAAGAAATTCAGCATCTGCAATCTAATATAAATGCACTGAAATGTCAAAAATGATTAAACCTTTATGATCTAACATACTGCTGAGCCAGCAAAATGAAACCCAGGTGGCTTCCACTACACGTTCAGTCAAGTTATGGAGTGCTTTCCCTCAACTCTAGTTTTTGCAAAGAAATGTTTCACTAGAACTTTACNTTCATCTAACTACAAAAAAACAAAGCCATGGAGAACTCTGTTTTTATTCTCCAGACTCTTAGACTACTATAAATTTAAGGAGTCATATAGAAGACCAAGTCTTAGTCAGCAATTGGTGGAAAGATTTCATACCCATATTGTAGCGGACGCTGAAGTGTAAGTATTTGCTTCCTTATTTGTCCACGCAAAACACTCTAGATCTCAGCTGCTCTAGGCTATGCACTAATGCTGAGATCAATGGCAATATAAACCATCTCAGCTCCAACGACCATCATCTAGATCCTCTGAAAACAAACAAACCAGTGATTGACCTCTGAGACATTAAAAGAAAGTTGAAGACTACAGCAGACCCTGAAAACCACTGTTTCAGTGGCCCATCTATCAACTGTGAAATGAAGAGCTGGATAGCCATTATCACTGTATGCTAGCCACAACTACCATCAAGAGCACTCTCAGATGGATTTCCTTTATTTTTCTGATTCTATGTATTAAAAGAAGAAAGAGGGACAAAAACCTGAGAGCCAAATTTTTTCTAAGCTTTGTTATGTTGCAAATTACTGGTCACGTCACTTCATCACCCCATACTGAAAGTGCCAAATCCTATGTCTAGAAACTATCTTGGGCAGTTAAACTACCTCTTCAGTTCAAAATCCTTGCAATAGAATGGAGCAAGGGCTAGCCTGAAGAAGTACCATCTTTTTCGTTGAGAAATTGGCACATACATGGAAAATTCTGGATCAGAAATTTGTTCTACCTATGCCACCAAGGCATGACCCATCAATGCCTACAGTCTAGGATTGAGATCTTCAAGGATTATGGGAATTCACTAAGTTTCCCAACTCTCTTATGGTTGAGTCAGGTCTTAGGGAGATCATAATCTACTCACCAGAACATGTTCCTTTCTGGTAAGTCATTCACAAAGGTATTGTCTCAACCCCAAACAGCCATCATCAGAGAAAGAACGTGAAAAAGAGAGTCAGGAACTTTCTCTTTTCACTAACCTTTCATCAGCCTGGCTGCTGCTGAAGAAAATCATGTCAATTACACTTAGTCCATGGCTGCAGGATACGACACCACTTCGCCAGGGAGGACTAGCCAAGGTTTATCACGAAGCACTAATAATGTTACAAGCCTTCTTGGAGGAAAGGACTAAAGCACAGATGGGAAACTGCACTTCCATGACTTGCCCCTTTACTGCCGGAATCCACAAGAATCAACTTTCTTTGCTACCCTTTTGCTTTCAGAACAACAAGTGATGAGTGATTTCACGTATAATTATGTAATCATGTCAGTTGCCTTTTAACATTTGTAGATCAACTGCATTTCCAGGCCCCAGATTTTCTTCTGACCTGAAGTCTGTCTGCGATGTATTGTGTGATCGACACAGCCTGTGCGTACTCACAGTTCTTCCAACATACCACATTCGTTTGATCCTTTGTTAGGGAGCTTTTGTTGTTTGGTTTGTGGGGGTTCTTTTTATAAATTTGTTAAGAATGCAAGTAAGCAGATTGAGTGGACTCAAGTTTCAGAAATGCACACGTACCTCAAAGCAAGCCTTAATCACAGATGACCGTACAATAGACATAACAGCTGAGATCTAAACCGAAGACTATGCAGGTGATGCTGGGAACTTAGAAGAGCAGTATGCAGAGTCTGCAGTCATGAAACAGTCTCCATTGACTGAAGATGCAGACACAGCAACCTATCACCACCGGCTTTTCTTGGATTCTTTTTTTAACTAAGATCTCACAACGGCTGTGACTAAAAATCTCCAGTTGTCTGGGAGAACTCTTTCATCGTGGCTGAAAGCGATCCAGTTCCACAGCCGCTGTCACTTCTCAGCCCAATTACCTCAGCGTCTCAAAATGAAACCTTTGGCACTTCAGAAGATAACTGGTACTGAACACTGCACTGCGACTCCTCACACCCATCATATTCCTCTTCTAGTTTCTACACTTGCTTCCCACCAGAATCCCCTCTAACCCAGCCACTGCAGCCTGCACCAGCGATGCTGAGAAGGCCACCTCTGACTGCTGACCGAAGGTTGCAAATGACAGATGGGCTCTTCCTCTGTTCCACAATTCCCCACTTGAAGCACACAGACTTCTTTAAAGGGAGCCTGAACTTTTTCATGGGCTGATCTAAAACTTGCACTGTGACCTAAGGACTGGTCACAGGCATCACTACCTTCCATTCCAGATGTATGGAATGTTTCTGTTTTGCTCGCTCTAGTACAAATACACAGCAGCATGTACTTAAGGAAAAAAAAAAGAAAAAGAAAAAAGGTAAAAAAAAAAAAA
>VXBO01008412.1:131195-143418 GCA_013400135.1 Rhinoptilus africanus
CCCTCCAGCAGATCAACACTCCCGCCTAGTTTAGTGTCATCTGCAAACTTACTGAGGGTGCATTCGATCCCCTCGTCCAGATCATGGATAAAGATATTAAAGAGAACCGGCCCCAGCACTGAGCCCTGGGGGACACCACTTGTGACCGGACACCAACTGGATTTAACTCCATTCCCCACCACTCTCTGGGCACGGCCATCCAGCCAGTTCTTTACCCAGCGACGAGTACACCTGTCCAGGCCACGAGCAGCCAGTTTCTCCAGGAGAATGATGTCTCCGTATGTTTTACAAATATTAGCTTGGTGTGACAAGCAACTACTTAGCTAAGTGTATTTTTACATTACAAAGATGCAGAACCTGAAACCACCTACCCTCTCTACATAGCACAGCTCATTTGTGTGGTAGAAGAAAAGATAGTAAGTTTCAGTAATTCTGCAGCCTATGCATATTTAAGACAACATCTCTGTAGAAGTTTCCCAGATTTTAACACTGTAAATGGAAAGAGGAGCAATGGTAAGGGTTACAGAAACGCACTGATGCACTCAATTTCTGTTCAGTTTGAAAAGAGGGACACATCAAATAAAGGAACAGCAGCCCCGTGAATGCTCAGATGGAAAATAAGCAGGATATAAGATAAGAAGGAAACCATAATTCCTGACTCCTAATTGCTCAGACATCTTTCTGTTCACACAAATGTGATGTCATAAAGATAACACAATTATTGAGCAAGAAAGTGATCTTTTAGGTATGACCATCTCACTAGACTGCAAAAAATCAACCCATTTACTCTGTTTGATTTAGATGCACAAGAAGAACCATGGATACATGAGGGAGCACTTCCTTCTATACCCGAACAGTTCAAGTATGACAATCTAATATAAATGTAAGTTTCTAAGTACTTTCTTTAAAAAAAAAAAAAACAACCACAGACACCCAAAATAAAGCAAAAAATTGCAAGCATATGGCACCATAGAAGAGTAAACAACATTGCTTTCAGGCCTAGCCAAGGGATTACTGTTACATGAGGAAATCAAGGTTGACTTTTAAAAATCTAAAAATAATTCTAAGAATGCTTCCTGTCTCAATGTTCTGTACAAGAGAAAACAAATGAAAAGACTTAGTGTCTACACGCCATCTAGGTCATTGGTATTACACAACCTCCCTTTTTAAAAACACTTCAAACAAATTCCTATACAGGACATTCACAGGCTTTAACTGATTAAAAACAAGTGCAAGATATGAAATACACTCCGAAAGTTCAAAATGGCATGTTTTCTGAAAAAGTCCCTGGGACCCTGAAAAATCGTAAGAGTATCTGATAGTCTGACCTGGTACTTTTAATCACATATAACTTGTTAAATATTTACTTACATGCCACTTCATACCAGAAAGCTAGATCGCTGCTACACAGGACATTTACACAAGATACTTAACTCTCTATTTCTGCCTTGCATAGTTGCAAAGCAACACACATCAGTAGGATAAGTATATGTCTGTAGTAAAGAATTATGTATGCTCTTTATTGTAGGTTCAAGCTCTACACTGCTTCCAACTTAATATGACAGGAACAGACTTGCCCATTACACCTCTTTCTATGCTGCGCAGACACAACACACAGGCCCATTTCTGGCTTCTAAACTAAGTATCATGCCCCCAACACCTTATCATACCATGCCTGAAAGTTTTACAGTCAAAACTATTTGCACTGAAAAAACATGATTTAGCAAGCTTTTATTAACTATTCTGCTCTGCCTTTGTGTTAAAAAGTTACAGCACTGCATACACTCATAGACAGTCAAAGACAAAAAGGTAAATAGCTGCCCATTAAATTGTTACCTTTATTTATAATCAGAAACCACTAACCATAACCTTAAATCACTATTAAGAAGTATGTTCTATTGCAATATAAACACTGATAAAATGAATCCTCCCATGCTCAAGTTCATCTTGTCAAGTCCTCACATAAAAAAAGGCGCTTCATAGAATCATAGGGTTGGAAGGGCCCTCTGGAGATCATCTAGTCCAACCCCCTGCCAGAGCAGGGCCACCTTAGAGCAGGTTGCACAGGAACGCGTCCAGGCGGGTTTTGAATGTCTCCAGAGACGGAGACCCCACCACCTCCCTGGGCAGCTTGTTCCAGTGCTCTGCCACCCTCAAGGGAAAGAAGTTCCTCCTCATGTTTAGGTGGAACTTCCTATACTCAAGTTTGTGCCCATCACCTCTCGCAATTGTTTAGCAGAGGACACTTTGTAAACACATGTGTGCATTAAAACTGTATCTTCACACTACTAGGTAGTATGTTCTGAGATGTCTAGAATCTCTCAGCTACTTTTATACACCTCCATCCTGCAATTTTGAGCTCTGTAAAATTAGTAGCAATGCCTGTAACACAGAAAAACATTTTGTTGTCACGTATGTTTCCTCTCCTGTGCTTATAAACAAGCATGATAGTTTTTCAAAGAAGAGCAAATGTTTAATTCTTTGAAAGATATTACAGACGTCAAAAAATAAGAGGGTGTATAGAAAAAAAGTATTAATTGCTTGGACTGGAAAAAGCTTTACAATCCACCTTCTGTTTACATATCCGCATCTATAAAACCAGGTACGTTGAAATCACTTTTCCCTGGCTTCCTAGTGTCTTCAAGCAATCACTTCTCCTAAATATGAGTGTCTGTGTTGCTTGTGCTCCACAAAAGACAAAATTAAAAATTTTTTACTTCCTTCTATTTCTTAATAAGCATTTGAAAACCTAACATGGTTACTCAAGGTAACACCTGTTGTCAACAAAGCAGCTCTTTATTTATCAAGCCACAGTGAAGGTAAAGTTGGGTGACAAACTTAGAATTACGTGTTGTGGGTTTCTCACACTATAACCTGGTATATGCTCAGAAGGACATGTACTTTTAACTTACTTTAAGAAGCAAAAGAAGGGTGGGGAAATTGCAGGACACAGAAGGAAACTGAGCCTAAGGCATACTAATTCTACAATTATTCTCCCTCAAATATTATCTCTCCAGCTTCCCCCCCACATGGTTTAATCTACACTGTAAGATTTTTTTTTTTTTTTAAATAAAAATCACACCACGTCTCCCACTAAAAAGCACTCTTGGCAATTAGGAGAAGTCTCTTCTTCAATCAGAAAAGTGTTCACTTGGAAAGAAGATCTTGAGGATGAATGACTAAGGCTTGGTAAGCAAAGCATTTAAATATATGAGCAGCTTCACAGAATTACAGCCAAAAACCAGAGGAATATCTCAAATTTAAACAAAAACATGACAGCAATAGTCCCTGCAGAACCGGCACTGAGCTGTCCATCTTCTCTTTGAAATAAACAGGATCTTGAGCATGGAAACATTTAATACTCTCTAGCTTTATTTCATTTTCTTTTGCAATACGGATGAGAGAACATAAGTGTGACACTCATCAGTCTTCCGAAAAGGGGCTTCCTAAGCCCCTTTTTTCTCAGGTATTTCTGTTAGGAGTGAAGAAGGAAACCAAGTGTAAGGCAAATTCTTTACATGGGTGTTCACCACATTTGGATCATGCAACCTGAGGAGTATTTAGGTTATAGTTCATAAAACCGAAACATTAAATTCTATGAGAAGCAAAAGTAATGAAATCCAGTTTCTCAAGAACTTGTGGCTTATGACCAAACTGCCTCAAAGTGTCAACAAAAATGTTTCCTGTGGTTGGGACAGTCAACATCTTCCCCCTCACGCATCTGTGAGGATTCCCAGAAATGATGGAGCTCATGCTATGGCCTTGCCTTTATGTGGGCTTTCCCCACAGCATCTCATACAGGAACATGGCACATTTAGAGCACTAACAGGTTTAATTGAAAATACCCAAATGGATGCCTAAATTAAAGGCACAAAAGGGAGAAAGGCACATACAGAACAACATAATTGCCTAAGCTTAGAATCATAGAATCTTCATGGTTGGAAAGGACCTTTGAGATCATCATGTCCAATCACACATACACGAAAAAAAAAACCCTACAATCTCTGCCACTACAGCATGCCCTGAAGTGCCAAATCAACATGTTTCTTAAATAACTCTAGGGATGTTGGCTCAACCACCTCCCTGAGCATGCTGTTCCAGTGCCTGACTTTCAGTAAAGTAATTCTTCCTAATATCTAATCTAAACCTCCCCTGCTGCAACTTCAGACCATTTCCTCTGGTCCTGTCATTATTCACTTGGGAGAAGAGGCCAATACTCATCTCTCTACAACCTCCTTTCAGGTAGTTATAGAGGGCAATGGGGTCTCCCCCCTCAGCTTCCTCTTCTCCAAACTAAACATGCCCAGTTCCCTCAGCCTCTCCTCATATGACCTGGTCTCCAGACCCCTCACCAGCTTGGTAGCTCTAAAGAAAGCTTCTTTTCCATCAGCAATTTTTCTGGATAAAAATAACATTTTTTCTTGAAAAAAATTTTTTTTTTCAGTTATAGCACAGGACGACAACAAAATTCTTGAACCTTCTTTATGAAGCAAATTGTCACTGGCAATCATTTGTGAATCAAAACTATGGAAAATTTAAGTATCAATACCCTGTGCTTCAAAAGTACTGTTCAGATATGGAGACTGCCTGGGTGGAGCCTGATGTAGGATAAGAATTTAACTTAATGGTACAAAGAGAAAAGGAAAATATTTTCTGTTCAGTCATTCATAGTGAGACTGCTGTCCCAATAAAATGACAGATATTAAGCAGCTTGTGTCTTGTACCTCATCAGATAAAAATTATTTTTTATATTTATATAGCATACATATATATTGATATTTATATAGCATAAATATCCATGCTAATGTTGAGATACATAGTTTCAAATGCTAGTATAGGTTTCACAAAATCTGTAGGCAAAGTGTCTGATGAAAGAAAGTGGACCACTGTGAGTAATCACTCAATTTGTGCCCAGAAGAAATACAAGAAAGTATATGTAGCTCAGAACACGAGTGTAGTACAACTTACACACCTTTAAGACCTCAATCCCGTCTGTTTAATTACAACAACAAAGAATGTGTTCGCTTTTAACAGTGAGCTACCTTCCTACTCTAGAAGAGCTTCTTGGGGGCTGGAAGGGGAAGAGAGGGTGACAGTATAGTAAGTTGTACTCATGACTACTTTTAGTACTATGGCCATCAAAAAGCAGATTAGGAAATATCAAAACCTTTTTCTTTGATTTGGTAAAAGGCCTAGCCTTGGCATTCTGTGCTCACGTATGTCTTTAAATAACAATGTCCACACTGACAGACTCCTATACATGGGCTTTTACTGTAGAGTATGTGAGCATAACCTAAATTGAAAAAAGACACAGAACAATGACAATAGCTAAGACTAGTCATCAAAAGATTATTAAGCCTATTTCTGAGAATGTGTAATAAATTTAAGACTGGAATAAAACACAAGCAAGACTGAAATAAAGAACACCTTTGAGCTATCAGACCATTAAACATCCTTCAGAGTGATTACAGTCAATCACATCAAGAAGATCTGGGGGACATTTAAATCAAGGGGATTATTCAGCTACCATGCACAAGTGTATATTCTCAACGAATAAAAAATCCACAGGAAATTCTGTAGGAAAAAACTTATTAAGGGTTTGAATGCAGCATACCACTTTTTTCCAGATGTAGTAAGTTGCTCCAGTTTCTAATGAAAGGGACAGCCTTCTTTCTGGTCCCAAAACTCACTATATCACCACTCAGAATTCACTGCATAAACACCGATGAGGAAGACATCTAGGTAGTATTAAAAATTATCAAAGACTTTTTGTTTTTCTGTTACTTTGGAAAGAACAAATCTGTTCTCATATTTTCCATTTTCTATTTTATTAAAGACAAAAGGTATTTTTATGCTAAGGTACAAAGGAGCACATTTCAGCCATCAAAGCCAGGGCTTTATAATTAGAAATAACAGCAGACTGAAAAGTTACTGGCATTAGTAGATCCCAGTAATATAATTCATCTTGTTAGTATCATATGATAACATGCACAAACATCGCCTCTTTAAAATGCCTGCAATGACACTGATTGCCAAGTAGTGCTCCATGACAGGCATATTACCAATTCTTCCTACAAACCAAAAAGAAAAAACCTCTCCACTAAAACTGACTTTTCCTTCCCTACACAAACCTTGTGTTTTACATTAAAGTGATCTTAATCTTTCATTGCATAGGATGGCTGCTGGCTTGGACAGCTGTAATTAATAGTGGTGTAATTATCTATAAACTTTAAACTATTCAACACATGAGCATGCTGGCCTGAGTTCTCACAATACAGAAATTGTCATCTCAGAGTCTGAAAGGCAATGGGTGCATCATCATATGCGTAGCGGTAAGTTCCTTCATTGATCTAAAAATGTGTCCTGCATGTGGCCTAACAGAAACATTCACCCTTTGACAACACAATAACAATACCCATCTGAAAGACTCAATGTGAAATATGCCACGCAACGACACTTCCTTGTTCACAGAGATGGGTGCTATTAAAAAGGAAATGAAGATCCTGACACAACACTGCTACAAATAACATGCGGCTGATACTGAGGTTAGAACTGAACTATTTTCTTTCTAAGTTACCATTATGGATAAATAAAACATTACACTTTTTTTTTTTAAACTCATAGACATAATACTTTCTTGTTCTATGAAATGTTTCTTAAGTGAACTTTGCAGCAGCGCTGTCCTAAAAAATAATAGGGTTTTTCGAACTGTACAATTACAGTCTCCAAACAATCCGTAAATACAGGCATTTTTACAGGGATAGAAGCCTAAATGCTGAAAATACTTAGTTTTAATGGCCAAAAATTATGTTCATATGTATTCATATGTATTCATGCTCTTCTGCATGAGGCAGGTATAAGATTTTCCATCCAAACCCCTGTTTGCCAGAGGAATTAAATGTTATTTGTAATAGTGAAGGCCAGCAAAGACATTTACAGGTTTCCTAGGAAGTTCTGTGAGATTAATAGAATTTGGAAAGGTAAGGTACAGCAAGTGACTCCACTGAACACTCTGAAGAACACTTTAGCACTTCTTACCATGTTTCTTTCAGCTGTTAAGCAGTATACAGTGCATAAGCTCAAGAGATGTAATTCAGATTTGATCTTTGCTTTGATACTCAGTTTGGTGGATTTGAGTAAAAACATTTGTTTTGAGAAACAAAAAATACACGGTAATTAAAGATTTAAAGTAATTCTAATGCCTTATACATTAATATTCCTTTACCTGTATTAGCAGAAGCACATCATCCTGAATAAATTACCTAGTTAAAAGTTCTCTTTTACCACACTGTATTTCATTCTTCCTACGTATTTTTTGCTGAGACTTGAAAACATTTTCTCCTTGAAGTATAACACCACAACTCATTTCAATGAATTACAAGATTAGTTTCTTGTGTTTCAGTTACACTGACGATTTCGTTGTTAAACGACAAAAGAGTTACAGCATTTAGCGTTAGTCATACGTACCACAACTGTTTTGGGGTTTTTATTTTTTTTTATTAGAAACTTAACAGCTATTTCAACAAAGTCATTTTTGCTCAAGATATAAACAGAGCTTAAATACTGACAATTGTAAATCTCTGGAGTGAGAAGACTGTTCAATATCAACAATCAATAGGAAAAAAATCAAAGGCAATCCCACTTTTAGTAAACTACCAGACAAAGTTTAAACACGTGAAAACAGTATTTCTGAGATCTCAAAGTTTCAGTATAATCAAACTAAAACTGAAACGGACAAATGCAATTTTGATAGTTTGCATGAACCATCTTCCTTACCTAGTGTCTATATGTGTGTGTTTATATATACGCACACACAGAGACATTTTCCCTAACTACTCCCTGGCTATTTCATCCTATGACACTTTTTCTACCACCGGAATACCTGCAAAGCAGCTTTTATGTTTTAACACTGAACTTTATGTAAAAGTGAATTTGTCTCCTAATAAAAAGATATGTTTCCCCTCAAATTCCACAGTGGATACAGATTGCATGCTTACCATTCCACTAGTCTGAATGAAAGATCATTTTCTTCTGCCTAACACTCCGCACTGGCATGGATAATGAAATCTCTTTCCAAGCAGGCACAGTCCAGTATAACAACAAAAATAATAATAGCACTTAGCATTTCTATCACACTCCTCATAATAAAACAACACTAATTTTAACCAATCAATTCTTTCCAAGCTCTGTTCTACCTCCTCTAACTTTCTCACATAAACAACATTCTGTATTGGTACACATACTGGTTGCTAGATGTGCTGAACACCTAAATGACAAGGTGAAGAGACAGTGTAAGATTAAATGAGTAAAGAACACATGAGAATAGGAAGGATGACAAAAGCACAAATGCAAGGGGTGAGTGGGTTTAACCTTGTGTATGAGCATGCACACCTTATAAGAAGAGTATCTACAGAGCACTATAAACACAAAACAAGGTGAGCAAAAGATAGCTTATGAAACATAAAAACTGACTGAAAGTAAATAGAAAGTAATGAAGAGGTCTGAAGGTGACCAACGGAGATAAAGGAGAACAGAGAAAGAAAAGAGGTGTGAAAAAGAAGCAGGACAGGGAAGATTGTAATAAAAGCTGCTACAAAAAAAAAAAAAAGAAAGAAATACTTGAGGGACAGAGCAGCAAAAAAGTATGACAGGAAAAAAAAAGCTCAAAAAAAAAAAAAGGTAGAAGAGCGAAAGTATAAGAACCCTCTAGTTACCTGACTAGAAAGTCCTTCTCACCCACAGAATTCGTTACACCGCTGTAATCCATCATGTGTGGGTCCACGCAGCACCACACCTTCCTACACGAGCTTCCTCACTGGTTCACATGTCCCTTGAGCGCAGTTAACGCTAACAGTTACAGAGTTCTCATCCAGCACATGGCATCTTCAAATGTTCTTTAAATACATATATGCATATGTAAAGTCAGCTCCTACAAACTTAACTGTTTAGAAGGCAACTTTTTTCAAGAAGCAATCCCCGGCAGTTGTCAGCAACCTTTCCTCCACAATTCTGTTTCACTTATTCCATACAGAGTTATTTCTCTGTCCTAGGTTTTGTACTTGGATGCAGAAGCAGTTGCTTTGATTTGACGGTGTCTCAGTATAGCAAAGTCATCCATCTTGTATTAGAAATACGACTTCCTATCACAAAGAAAAAAAATGATAGAGGAAAATGGGACAGCACAGGCACATGAAAGTTTAGAAGCTACATTTAATATGTTAGTGCTTGTTTTGAAAGGATAAGCAAGATCAACACAAATCTCAGTTTTCTAGATGTAGCAAAATACAACAGTATCCTTATTTTGCACTTGTGATATGAGCTAGTACCAGCTCTCTGACTTCTCTGTTTACTTATTGCTCTGCTACTTTCTTCATGGGTGCCTTACTTTTGCATTATGTGCTTTTTTTCTTTCTTGTTCTCTTGTTTGCTCCCGAAGAAGTACTTAAACTGCTGTATGATGCCATTTCTGCTACAGTCCAATACAGACACAGCAAATAATCAAGAACTCTAGTGGAACAGAGGTTATCACTACCCACACTGACTAGGCACGACACTGACTGTTAAGTCCATGCTGGAAACCTAGTTGTAACCAACTCTGACACCACAATACAATAAAGCTCTGCCAGCACCAGAGAGGTTCCTCACCCTTTTTCTCTTCTCTTCTCTCATCTCTAACTGTATTGGAAAAGTCACCATTGCAATGACCAAACTTCTGAGGAACATGAAGAATTCCACCCTTGGTGCCTACTCAATGGTTTCACTACCAAACCTAAGGTTACTGTTACACCTTTTCCTTCCCATGGGGTTACACACCCTGTCAACGCAGCGCTGTGAATCTGCACTGAATCTCCAAGAACTATTAATACTTATGGGTATTAGAAGACAATGCATATTCTTGCCTTCAATTTTAACACATGTTTCTGCTCACAGACCTTACTCGGGAGCTACCATTTAAACAAACAGTAAGTATATCTTAGGTTTACACCTTAGGTTTTCCATTTCTAACTTGGCACGCCTTCATGGTGAATTTCTCTCTCACAGACCTCGGAGCAGTAGGAGGAGAACAACTTCCCCAACAGAAACGGAATTTTATCAGTATAAAGGGGTTTTGCACAGAGGAAGCATTCTCCTATAAAAAGAGACGAGAAGGGCTGTAACAGCATAAGGTACCTTTAAGCCTACTGTTAAGAGGTAGCAGGGGATCCACTTTGTACCATTCAAAAATTACTTTCACAAGGTATGCAGACTGCAGCCTGTAGTAGGGCTATTTGCACCATCAATGCATTTTGCTCACAAATTCACACGAAGATACATCTTTTAACTTAAAAAATTCTTCTTCATTTTAACATAGAATGATTGTAAATGCAAATGCTATGCATACACACAAACAAACATACAGTAATATAAACAGAAATGGAATTATCTGGTGCAACAGTTTACGCTATCTCTGTTTAGATCATGTCATTCTAAGTACACCACCACAGAACGTCTTTCCTAAACGATGTATTCCACTTTCAAAATAAAACCATAGTGAATTCAAGGACGCTATTTGGAGGTTTTTTAACTCACCATGGAGCTGGTAAATCACCCACACACAACAGTGCACTTTGTAGATATTTGTCATATACTGCAATGCCCATACTAAGGCAACACGTCCCAGGAGTTGGCAGCCATGCTATCAGCAAGAATTTGGCTACAGAAACAGCAATGATTCATCATGCATTCTGGAAGCACTGTCGAAACAGCAAAACAACACCCTGCTATTTTAATCCTTTAAAGGTAACAAGGACTTTAAAAAAAAAATTATAAATTTGCTTGTAAAACCAAAGCAAGCAAAAAAACTATGGTTCTAATAATGCATTTGGAAATGCATCTTTATTCACATATTTTTTCTTCAGAGGACAGAAAAGAGCTATTTAGTAAAAGTGTCAGCTAATTACTTACCTCTCTACATTGTGATTTACATGCTGAACTCAACATTACAGAACCAATGTTTCACAATAGCTAGATTAAAAATCACCAGTTTAAAGAACAGTTTAATCTAGGTTGTATTGTTTTAAAAATCCTCTGTAGTAGTTTTAAAAATAACCATGCAGAAGCATTTTCATTAACTGAAATCTGTATTGCAAATAGATGATTTTCGAGCTCACCCTGTGAATGAAAAGCCAACCACATCACCAGAATGTTTGTTTCAATGTACATATCTAATCTCTTACCATTCCAATACCCACCATGAAAACTGTTTCTCAGCTACCAGTATCTGAAAATCTGCAAATAGTCGTGCAGGTCCTGTCAAAAGCTCCCAAGTGCTATTAATTTCTCTGATGAAAGCACTCTGCTCTTTCTACTTCTGAATGTTCCACACAAATACAGGGAAAACTGTGTCTCCTAAATTACAGACATCTGAAAAAATTATTGTAAATTTCTTTCCATCATAATTACATAGCAACAACGAAACTTTATCAGTAACACACTTTTACTATCACCCTGTGGAAGAAACTAAAGAATGCCTATAGAGTTTAAGAGGACATAAATGGAAAGCATTTTGCATGTGCTGCCCTTTGTCCCATGACACAAGCACACACTATGAACTCTTACCTTTTGGAAAACGACTTCATCCTGCTTTCTTTTCTTTTTGCCGCTTTTTCGGATCCTCTGGTTTGTCTGAATCCATTTTGCGACCTGGAGTTCAAAACCACAGTGCTTTTTTAGGAAGAAGATGCGACGTGAGTGCAGCCATTCAGCATTAGCAAGAAGCTATAAACAGACTCAAGACACTTTTTTTCCATTGCTTCACTGTAAAGGGGAAAAGCGCTTGTCTCATCTAGAACGACATAGTCTTAGGTAATCTGGTTAGTTACTTGTGCACGGGCAAAGCGTGAGGTGGTGTTCTTCATCTTAGAGCTTTCAGTTTAAGGGTTTTTTGCACGAAGAACATGTTTGATGCCAGACCAGGTTGACAAATGGAAAGTTATCACTGCAGCGTGCAAAAATCCTGGGTAAAATCTCTGTGCTTTATCCCTTACACCTTCTATTTCAAGTAAGAAATTTGTTTCCAGCCACCCACTCAAATGTTGTTCCAGACTACCAACGCCAAATTCAGATGGTGGGCTGTTAGTATTTAATAAAGTAATAACACTCAGTTCGGGTTGGTTCACACACCCCCTCGCCCCGAAATATTTTTATTCCTAATACGAAAGCAAATTTTTTTTTTTTTTTTAAG
>VXBO01008412.1:143467-168165 GCA_013400135.1 Rhinoptilus africanus
GGGGGTGTCAGGTGGAGAGCTGAAGGAGCAGATACGCCAGGGAAAGAAGCGGGGAGGGGGCAACATTCCAGCTGCCAGGGGTTTTCTCCTCACCTCGCCGCTCACTTGCTGGACGAGCTGACACTCCTCCCAGGTCTCACCCTCCTCCAGCAAAGGCTACACGGGGGAAGAAAGAGCACGGTTGAGGCGGCCGGGCGAGCCCGCGGAGTGTGCCCGCTGCCCGACGCTCCGCTCCGCTCCCCCGGGGGCCCCGGGACGGGACGGGNGCGAAGGGACGGCCCTGCCGCCCCGCTGCTCCCGCGCCCGTTACGGCTTTGCGGCCTCCTCTTTGGAGCGTCGCTCTCCCGTGAAGTCCCTGGCTACGAAAGGCGCCTTCTTGTTAACCCTCCCATAAAGGTGCACTGTCACAGGTCTTCCCAGAGGGAGAAATGGCCTAACGGTGCGAGCTCCAAAGTACCATCACCATAGGGTGCTTCAGGATTTCCCCCAGTGCTTGCTCCACATGTAAACAACCCAACTATTACATTATCTTCAAACGCATCTTAAAAGGAAGAACCAAAGCAGCTTTTCATTCGTGTGGCTGCACAGCAAGCCCTTTACCGAGGCCGCAGTGAAATGCGTTATTCAGTAAGAGACTGCAAGCAGGTGATTAAATTTAGTCATGGGATTTCAACAGATGTTTCTGAACAGCGCTTTGAAGAGGATATTCAAACTAACATCAGCCACGCAAGATCTGGACTTCAGGAATCCTTACATTAGGATTTTGTTAAGTGCTTTGTGTTTAGCATTTAAAACAAAGGACAGACTGCATCACACTTGGTATAGTTAAAAGGATGCTATTCTAAAAATCATTTATACTCTGTGCTATGTATGACAGTTCCCTGAAAGCTTCAAAAGAAAATCTGTGCTCTTTTTAAAGCATAAGGCTCATTAAAGCATGTATTTGAGCAAACCCTTCCATATATAGAACTAGATGGACATTGCAAACAGATTTAAGTAAATAAAGGTAGGTCCAATTAGTGCATACTAAATCTTGACAGTGTCCCTTTAACTTTATTGCTTAAAAAAAGAAAAAACCTCTCCTCCCCTTTTTGTTTTACCGCCACAACATCCTTCTTTCAAGATCAAAAGCTTTAGATCAAAGCCAAGATCAAACTCAACGCTCTAAATAGAAGCAACTTCACTATGAAGCATGACACAAAGAAGAACTTTTTAATAGAGATATCACAGTAGAAAATCTTACTATAGATTTTTATTTCACACTCACAACAGGTCTACTTAAAACCTGTATCAACAACGTATTTTTATTTTGTAAAGCCACAACACATTTTCTACTAAATGGTAATTCTGAAAGCTCCTATAAATTGACTCCTGAACTGTATGCATTTGAATGAAGAAAGAAGAACCAAGCATAGTTCAAAGAAAGCAAACAAGAATATAAACAAAAAATTATGTTAATGGTAAACACAAATTAATGGAACTACCTAAACAATATTCCCTTGGATCAGTTAACAGTTTTTTGCGTTCCCACAGAAGAAGCTATGGGAAACATAGGGTCATAGAAACAATGAAATTTCATACGCTTTAATGAATTACACTTCCTCTCCTGTCAAATGTTTGGAGAAAACTAGGGTAAAAGAAGTTACATGAGATGCTGATTTTTAGACCTGCAAACCCTGAGGCTGATTTGGGATGAAAATCCTGGAACACGCAAACACACCGTGTGTTAAAACCCAGAGGTAGCTCCTGTTTTCCTGTTAGTCATTGCACAGCAGTGAAGGAAATTCAACAAGAATTGTTATGACTTTTTATAATGGTCATATACCTTCTGGAGCCAACACCCGGGGTTCCCTGGTGTTGGCTTCTGTGCACATCATAACTTGAACGCTCGTCTACTGTAAGATGATTGCACTGCAGCCTAAGAGAAGAGCCACCATGCCCATAGAGACAGCCCGCAAAGGAAAGAAAGCAGCCAGAGAAACAGGCTGGGCCTAACAATCCGTGGTCACAGCACACCACCTGTGCAGTCAACCGTTAACTCTACTTATTGATGCTTCAATAAGATTTAGCTCATGACCAGACTAGGAAATTTTGCTGGGAAAATTGGGAGGGGGAGAGAGAGAAGGAAGAGGGAAAGAGGAGGGGAGGAGGAAAAGGGAGGGGAGGAAGGAAGGATGTTTTTAAGAACATTTGGTCTTTTACTGTATTCTTCCATACTCAAAAAGGAAGGAACTTGCTTACGCTATGTAAAAGCCTGATGGCACACCCAACTTATACAGAGAATGAATGCATCACCCTCCATCAACAGTTGTGTTCTCTGTCCACGTGACACTGACTGTCATACTTGAATCCCTTCACAACAGTAAATCAAGAGATTAGTCCGTCCTCCATGTCCTTCTTGGGAAGACTTTCTTTCAGAGACTGACAATGATCATGTCCTATGTAACAGGTTGAGTACAAGCATTTATACATGTGAAAGCATGCTAGGATCTTTCATTCTTGCAGCCGCAGGATTAAATATAAGTGAATTTTGAAATAGGGGGGAAGAGGTAGTACTTTCTACCCAACTGGGTGAAGACAGGCCCAATATCCTGGTAAATAACTTAGGCAATGATTTACACCAGATATTCTTCAAGTCAGACCCAATCCTGATCTTAGAAAGAACTTTCAGAATTGTACACAGCCTAGAAGCAATAGGATATTTGTGCAACAGACAACCATTTCATTTTAAACTGAAACAGAAACTGGTTTTAAATTGTTCAGGCTCTGATGGCTACTAATGACATTTCATAACTCAAGGAAAAATTACAGTCTTGCACTTTTCCTTTGCATGGGTTGCCTATAACTTCAGCCTGGTCTGTGCTATTCTAATGCTAAAATCAGTGCCATTTTGTTGGCTTGCCAGCAGTCCTCAGATACTGGAAGGCAAAAAGAAAAAAAATGAAAATGGAGGAATAGAAATATTCACTGTAAATTAATTTCAGAAGAGCTTCTGCAAAGCAGAGGAAATTGATAACTAATGCAATTGAGTCATTTTCCAGCCTCTCATTTCTACATATTTCATTTTCCTCTCAATTACTGAATTTTACACCATGTCCACAAACCCACATTTATACATTCAGATCTATGTGAACACCAGGAAGTGCACAGAAAAGTCTAAAGATTTTACCATCATGTCGTGTTTTCTCCTAGAGGATGTAGCTAAGTTCACCAGTCTACAAATAGCAATTTTGTATCTTTCTATGCCTTCTTCTGTCACATAAAACAAAAAATGGACTCCCCCCAACTTTCATTTTATATTACTAGAATGATACTTTTTTATCATACCTTTTAAGGCTGATGCCACCACCTCTGTGATACCAGTAAAGAATAGTTTAAAGGAACTACGATGAAATGCAAGAAACATAACTGGTTTCCTAACACAGAGAAGATTTATAGGAAAAAAAGAACACTAGTTTAAGCTGGAAAATTAACTTACTTGGAAAGTGAGAATACAATGTGCCCTCAGATCAGTACATGTGACCTGAAAACTGCTGAAGAGACCTGACTTCCAGTCTTTTGTAAAAAGGTTCAGAAAATTAAAATACAGAAAAGTATTTTATCCAGGTAGTTCTCAAGATGATTAATAATGGATTGAAACATTTTACTGTAATGCCCACGGGCACCAATTGCAAGGATTTAAAACCACTACTGTTACCAGAATTTGGCAGAGAGACTAAGGAGACAGTGGGCTGCAACTGAAAATGGCAGGATGGCTGGTGCATCCTCATTGCAAGAAGCATTATATCAGCAGCAGATCAAAATTACTGAAAAAGAAATCCAGCCCAGAATGTGCTCCAGTAAGAACAGCAAGTCCTGCAACTGATTTTGTGCAGTTTTCATGTGGACAGCTTTATTCACTGAAATGGAAAATCAAGTTGTTCTGACATTTTCTGTATTTTGGGAAAGATGGTCATTTGTACTGATACCATAAATCCAAATGCTGTAATTCCTCCAAGAGTCTCTGTGGTGGTGTAAACATGATCTTTTCAGATCAGCATGCTGTGTCTGATATTCTTCAACGTAACACCCCTACACAGATATTATGTTGAAGTCAAGTGTGCCCTTCCTGAAAATATCTCTACCTACTAGAGACAAAGTTATTGTTGAAACAATAACTTTGAGGATGTACTTTCAGTACGCTGCAACATGACTTTCAAATACTGTGGCAGGAATATTTTTTTCAAAGGGGTAATGCAAATACATCCTTCATGTCAACATTCGCAACCCTGCCTTGTGGAGAAAGTTCCTAGGTAAAGATGAATCACTGTGCCCTTCCCTATTTAGTTCAAGATCAGATTCATAATCTGATAAAGAAAGTACCTCTGACCACATGACCACAGGATGTCTAAATAATATGCTTATTTTTTATTAGTAAATAATAGTATGTATCATATAATATAAAATTTATATATCATATTGCATTATATATCTATATTATTATAATTTTTAGAGTATGCTAAAATGCTCTTTTTTTTTCTCTCCTGATTTCACCAGGTGCTCTCTCTACTATACAGGTGCCTCTCTGGAGCAATTGTAAAAGCAGATTATTGGTTTTATATTTAGCCTTTCTGCTTCAGGAGTATTCCCATGTGCTGCAAACTTTCAACACAGTCCAGACTGCAAATTGCAGTACTTTCCTCTACAAGTAGCAAGATAATATTTAAAAGATCACAGAATCATAGAATCATTTTGGTTGGAAAAGACCTTTAAGATCACCAAGTCCAACCATTAACCTAGCACTGCCAAGGCCACCACTAAACCATGTCCCTAAGCACCACATCTTTTAATTACCTCCAGGGATGGTGACTCCACCACTTCCCTGGGCAGCCTGTTCCAGTACTTGACAACCCTTTCAGTGAATATAAAAGATAGAACAATCTTTAATACAATCATGTTTGGAAATAAGACCTCAGATTTCAGGTTGTCCCTGAACTCTGCCAATTTGAAAGCAATTTGAATCCAGACATTTTGAACCCAGAGGACAAAGACTAGGACCCAAGTTTCTCTGACACAAAAGAATCACCGACAAAATTCACTTTGGCTCCATCCAGCATCAAGTTTTCAGAAGGCAGTGGATGGTTGCTGGCTGGCCAAACTACATAGGACTTTGAAAGCCCTTTGTTGTTCTTTTTGTTGGTGGTGGTGGTGGTTTTTCAGTTACAGAGAAAACCAAAGAAAAATGTGCCTGAACACGGATACTGGACAGTCCTGCACCAAGCAGGTTTTTGCTTACTTTTCCAGCACAAAGAGACTTACAGAGGCAGACTTTATTTCTTGAAGAAATAAAATACATCTTTCAGAGGTACTGACCTCTGAGTCTTACTGATCCCCTGAAGCAATCAAAAATCCTTCCAACAGCTCAAGTAAAGAAACATATTCAAGGCAAAAGTCCATTAGCCCTCTGGCCATGAAATACAGTTAGCCCATATGCTAAGGATAATAACCGTAAGCTGAACCATGACCTTTACTGCTCATTTTTGTGTCGACTAATAGCTTTGTCAGCCAATAGACTTTTCAAACCTATCTTTCTCCAGACATCTTCATTTTGGCATTTAAATTTCACTGGGAAAGGAGTAGACAGAATAGTTAAAGCATCCTGGAAAAAAACCATGCCTTTCTTTTAGGCATGGAATAAGTTTTAGAAGAATCACTTATTTCCTCCATAATTAAATAGAAGGTGATAATCATCTACATCTTCAGTCTGACTATGAAGCACTGCTAAATGAAAAGAGGATGACTGAAGGTAATGCAAACTGGGAAAAATCTTGACACCACTTGTATCAACTTTTGTGGAAGACAGTGAGATAATGGAGACGGAATAAAGACCATTACCCAAATTTTGTTACCATTTGCTCTCTAGAAGTACTTCATCAGCTCAGTGTTTTTGTAAGAATGTGTAAAAAAAGCATTGGGCTCAAAAACAAGACCTTCCATGCCCAACTCTAGCCAGCTGGGAACACAAAGGCAGGATCCAAACCCCCAGGATCACTTTGAGTTTCTGACTGGACCACTGCATGAATCAGCTGGTCACAGTTTTTTGGGTCAGCATTACAGAGGGCTCCATGGATATACACGGTACGTTTATACACATACATGAAATACATCTTCCCCACATATGAATTCAATCAGGTCTTTCTAAAAGCCTAGCAAACAGGGAAATTTTCCAGATAGTAAAATGTGTGTTTCTTTCAAAACCCCAGACCACTGGGGAGGGAAGGTGGCAACTTGTTGCTCTCACATAAAAATTTTATCTCAGTTTCATGTGCAACTCTCTATCCTCCCACACTAAAAAGATCTAAAATATTTTTTCCTAAAGTAGCATTTGACTTCTCATTATTTCATACCCTGTCTTCAAGGCACTAAAACTACTTATAAGGAACTCCAAACGGGAGAGATTTCAGCCATTTTGAAGGCTCTTCTTTCTTAATTAATATAGAAGAACTGTTTTTTTGCAAGGTAGCACAAAAAGTATTTTAAACCTCTATGGATTGTTTCCATTGGGTAAAGAAAACAACGGGCAGGCTAAAAATTAATTGGTTGCTAACTTAGGTTGCTTTTCTTAGGATGTTTTTATAAGCAACGGATTAAAATCAATGTTTATTGCTATGCAAGCCCAGCTGTGTCCTTATCAGGCAAATCTCAGTTCAACGTTTCTGTGTAAAAGACCTGTCCTCCCTCTCTTTGCTCTGTTTTCACCCTCTGCACATGTAGGTGGGAGAGTGGGAGCTTGGGAATGTGAACTTGATCCAGCATTGATCAGCCAGGCAGCAAACTGTTATTGTTCTTTAGATACCAAACATAACTCCTTTCCAGTAGGGATAAGCTCAGTCATTCTCCACATAACACAGCTTTTGTGTTCAGCAATGCAATTAATAGGAAAAGGGAACCAGAACAACTGCTTGAGATTTATTAAACTTAAAAGAGATTCTAATGAACAAACAGGTGGAATCTAGTCCACCATTATTTCAGAAATTGAACATTTGTTTCAAATGCACTTCAACTTCTTGAACAAACTGTTACTCATGCAGATTTACTATACTATTATTACTGTACATCTGAGCTGGACACATACAATACTGAAAGGTAGCCTGAAGAAAAACAGAAAGATGTTGGAAAATCTGGCTTTTGCCTTGAGAGGCAGCCCAATGTTTTATTGGGTCATTAAGCTAAATTCAATGAAGTATCCTCCTCAGCCTTAATGCAGACTCACAGTCCCAATTGAGAATCTCAAAAGCATTTTTTTTTTCTAAATTATTCAATTAATGGCTAAATTAGAATCACAGAATAGATAGAGTTGGGAGAGACCTTAAAGGTCATCTAGTTCCAACTCCACTGCCATGGGCAGGGGTACCTTCCACTAGACCAGGTTGCTCAAAGCCCCACCAAACCTAGCTTTCAACACCTGTAGGGATGCAGCACCTACAACCTCCCTGGGCAGCTTGTTCCAGTGTGTCACCATCCTCACAGGAAAGAATTTCTTCCTAATATCTAATCTAAATATCTCCTCTTTCAGTTTAAAACTGTTAACCCACCGTCATATCACTACACTCTCTGATAAAGAGTCCCTCCCCATCTTTCCTGTAGGCCCCCTTTAGGTACTGGAAGGCTGCTGTAAGGTCTCCTTGGAGCCTTCTCTCCTCCAGGCTGAACAACCCCAACTCTCTCAGCCTGTCCATATAGCATACGTGCTCCAGCCCTCGGATCATCTTTGTGGCCCTCCTCTGGACTTGGTCCAACAGGTACTTTCTTATGTTGGGGGCCCCAGAGCTGGATGCAGTACTCCAGGTGGAGTCTCATCAGAGCAGAGCAGAGGGGCAGAATCACCTCCCTCGACCTGCTGGCCATGCTTCTTTTGGTGCAGTCCAGGATGTGGTTGGCCTTNCAGTCTAATCTATGTCTCTCCAATTTAGAGACCAGGATGTCATGAAGGACAGTGTCCAATGCTTTGCACAAGACCAGGTTGATGACATCAGTTGCTCTTCCTCTCAGGCTACCTGTCCTTTCTTCCACCAACGTTCTAACATCATCATAGAAGGCTACCAAATTTTTCAGGCACAATTTTCCCTTAATGAATCCATGTTGGCTGTCACCAACCACCTCATTTTCCATGTGCCTTATCATAGTTTCCAGGAGGATCTCCTTCATGATCTTACCGGGCACAGGGGTGACCAGTGGGGACTGACCTCTGTGACTGGCCTGTAGTTCCTTGGGTCTTCATTTTTTCACCTTTTTTAAAATCAGGGTTATGTTTCCCCTTTTCCAGTCAATGGGAACTTCACTGACTGCCGTGACTTCTCAAATATGATGGATAGTGCCTTAGCAACTTCATTTGCCATTTCCTTCTGGACCAATGGATGAATCTCATAGGTTCTGTGGATTGTGCATCTTCAGGTTCCTTACATGCTCTCGAACCTGATCTTCTCCTACAGTGGGTGGTTCCTCATTCTCCCGGTCCCTGCCTTTGCCTTCTGCAACTTGGGTGGTGTGGTTAGAGCCCTGGCTGGTGAAGACTGAGGCAAAATGTTATTGAATATCTCAGCCTTCTCCATATCCCAGGTGAACAGTTCTCCCCTTTCCTTCCAGAAAGGGCCCACATTTTCCCTAGTCTTCCTTTTATCACCGAGATACCTATAGAACCTTTTCTTCTTGCCCTTGACGTGCTTGGCCAGATTTAATTCTATCAGGAATCAGGGCTTTAGATTTCCTAACCTGATCCCTGGCTGCTTGGACAACTTCTCTGTATTCCTCTCAGGCTACCTGTCCTTGCTTCCACCCTCTGTAGGCTTCCTTTTTGAATTTTAGTTTCTACAGGAGCTCCTTCTTCATCCATACAGGCCTCCTGGTGTTTTTGCCCAATCTCCTCTTTGTTGGGCCCCTCCTCCCTCCATGGCTTTATCCCACAGTACTCTACCAAGCAGATCCCTGAAGAGGCCAGTCTGCTCTCCTGAAGTTGAGGGTAGGGAGCTTACTGTGTGCCCTCCTTGCTGCCCTAAGGATCTTAAACTCCACCACCTCATGGTTACTGCAGTAATAATTCTTAATAATGTTATTCAGATCTTCATTGTGTTTTTCTCCTAAAATCAGCAATCACAGATGATTTTTTGAAACTTTGCCCAAACCCTTCAAAACTATACCAATACTTTAAGCCATGCCTGAACTTGAAGAGCTCTGAAATAAATTGGGTCCTTACCGACATTTAATGATGTATCATTTTATATAAGTGATATTCTTGAATTTTTGAACTATTCAACAAAAAACCACCAACCAACGAAACCTGAAACAAAACACTGTTTAGTCATTTAGCCGTATCTTAAGTACAATTTATAGGAATGGCCAAATTAATTACAAGGCCATTTTATGCCATTAACCTTCTTTGTATCAACACACTATCTATTTAAACAATAACAGATCTTACAAGTTATTTGATAATTTGCACCAAACAAAAAACCAAATTCTCCATATACTTTGGTGTATCTAGAAAGACTTCCAGATGGATAGTCTTTATCTAAAACATCTTTCAAAGAGTTAACAACATAGACAGAAAGTCTGTCTGTGCAATCTGTCTTGATTTGTTTCTCTTCATGACTCATCTGACATCTATGCACGCTACAGTACTATACACTTTTCTTGATTACATTTTTATATTTTCCAAAATCCCATCTTGTCTTCCAAGAAAATGGAATGCAATCTTGACACTAAAACTGCTAATTTCAGAAAAAATCACAGGACTAATGACTTGTATTCAAAAATTTTTTTCTTATCGTGCTTGTTATCATTACTGAATCTATTAATCAATTGATACTGTTGATGTACGATGATTTAAAGTTCTAAGAACTTTGGAAATATCTTTTCATCTTCCAATCTACAAGCTTGCTAAGAGAAAAACATTACCATTTTTCTTGAGGGAAGTGCCTATTCCTCAAAGTACGCTTTCCACATAGAAGAATAAGTACTTACCATAAAGTAGCAGTTACGCTTTCTTCAGATTATTTCTCAATTATCAACTCAATTAGAATTCAATTAACAATCAGTTTTATTCTCCGCATTGATGTTAAAACACAGACAAAAGTCTCCATGTTCAGACGAAAAAAAATTAAAATAGCAAACTTCAGTATTTAAGCAGCAGAATGTTATTCTTGTGACTAATACTTAACACCAACTTTGAAATTAACCTAACAGAGTCAGCATCAAACTTTATTAAATTAGTAAGAAAATTATAACTCTTCATAGGCCCTTCACAATTTTTTCCCCAAATCACAAGCTTGAATAGATTTTTGTACTTAACAGGTCATTCTCACTGCTAGTACCAACAAATTTACTGTACCTCAACAAAATAAAGATTTCAGGCGCTTATTGTCTCAATGTTGCTATTCACCAATATGCAGTTATTATGTACATCCACACCGAAAAACTGCAAGATAAGGCACAACTAGCAATGACAGGAAATATCGAGTGTTAGCAAACCCAAGACCTCTGATCCATTAAGAGAGATTTTTCTGTTCAAAAATTTTCTAGTACCCTCTGTAAAACTTGTGTGAACAACTGCTAAAGATACTTCAGAAATTTAGTAAGAGCATTCTTTTAAAAAAATATTTGAATGGTGTTGGTTTGTTAGTAATTGACCATAACTGCTACCCTGCAATGCATTCTCTTGTAAAGCTATCCCTTCATCTGTATTTTTGTCTTAGTTAAAGGACATTACAAGGGAATCTACAAAGCTTGTAACTGGGGCAGAAGTTGGAAACCTTCTTAACAACAAACCACTCTATCAGAAATCCTATTAAGTACTTGAGCTGCTGCTGTAACATCCTCCTAAATTTAAGAAACCACAGCCATACATTACTTGCATTGCCTTAGAATATTTCAGTTCAAATTTTTCTATGATTTTCCTTTCAAATCCCTTTTCTCTTCAAGTAAAACAATCTAAGAGCCAGTCATATACAAACAAAACCAGAAATACTATGAATAAAAGAATATTCACCTGTGGAAGATTTATTTTGCCTGTGTATTTCCAGAAATGTAGATGATTTAGATGATTTACAAATAACATTAGTAGATGTAGCTTAAACTACTGTTTTACCACAAAAAGCAGTGCAGAGAGGAAAAAAATATGAATTCTTTTTAAATAGCAAAATTCTTAGTATTGTAACAGGAGGCTGTACTCCAATGTTCATTCAGAATTAGAAAGCACGGAGTAGTATTCTCGCAATACACGCTATAAGCTGTATATACTTCAGAATACCTGTTGGCAGAATCTACTTTAATCAGGAAATACTGTTTAAAGTAGAACAGTTAATAAGAATTAAGCTTAAAGAGAAAATGAAGTANTTTTGAGATGCAGAGGCTACCTAATGTTTATTGGTCTACCTCTCAGTTAAACAGTGTACAACAGAGTTCAAAATGGGGACAGATTTTAAGCATATTTTAAAAAGGTTTAGAATAAGAAATTCAGAGCAATTGGGCAATATAACACAAAGACAAGTCTGTGCAGAACTAAGAAAATCTTCCTCAAGATTCTTTTAGTCTTAAACTCCTAAGTAAACACTACAGAGAAACGTGTGAAAGACAATAGAAACTACACTTCAGAGAACAAATCAGCAGCAGCAGGGATGAAGTGGACTTAAGTGATTTGATACGTGTTTTCCAGCCCTAAATGGAGTTTTGTTCTCCTGATTCTACTCCTTGCCAGCTTAACTAAAGTTAGTGGTGTTAAGTCAGTACTACTTGCACGTGATGAAAAGTTGCTATAATCCCCTGGTGAGTCACCTCTGAGACAGAAGTACATGCTGAAGGTTGCTTGATTTGATAAAATGTATTTTCAACAACACAATATGCTTCACCTTACTTAACACCACTACCATGTGTTCTCAGAAAAAAAACCCTCATGAAAGCTTGTATTTCAGAAATGCTTCCGTTGCATCTCTTACGTTCCTCATTGTGTTGTGTGTAAGAAAATCTTCCTGTGCAGCAAGCCCGAAGACAACCACTGCACTGTGGCACTCCTCCGTGTTAAAAAGAATTGTCCAGGCACTACCACACACCCTTTTTTATACAATTAACCTTTAATGATTTAGAAAATACAAAATTTGGAAATGTAACCTGGCATGCAGAATTATTTTTTCATGGCAACAGGCCAACTTGTGTTCTTATTTATCAGTATGAATCCCTTAAGTTACATTATTCTTGATTACTGCTGGTATATACATGGGCATGGAAACAGTCCCAATATTTAGAAAGGACCAAATGACTTTCCCAAGAGTGAAATGGTAACAGAAATGAACAATATTAAAGTTTCTATGGTTATACGTTGCAAGTATAAAGGGGTGTATATATACAGTTCCCTGGACAGAGTTGGAGACAGGATTTGGGAGAGCAAAATGTAACCAAGCACAGCTAAAGAAGTACAGGATCTTCAGTTAGACAGATGCCATGACATATGACTGTAAAGAACACAAAATGCTAACTCCTCTACTGGAAGGAAGATGGTAAGTAACGTTCCTTCAGCAGTTTGGGGAGTGGAAAGTATCTACCCTCATTCATCTTCTGCACAGGTACCTTTCCAGTGCCCTTAAGCTAGCTACTGTTGTGAAGAAAGTGAACAGAGGGGTGGGCTAACAACTCTGGTTTTAAGTCACCATGTTGTTACCAAAATTTAGACAGTACTGGTTGTATACAGGTTATAGAAGTAGATATAATCATGGAAGAAAATTCTCTAAAACTCTTTGGTAGCTATTGCTGTAAATGCACCACAAGTGGTGAATTTTCTTTATAGTTAACGGATGACATGAATTTCCTGAACAAAACCCATCAAAGCATAGAAATAACAGATGCCACAGAAACAACCACAGCCACTATAAAATATAAAAATACTTAAATGGGAGAGATATAAAGGAACCATGTTCTGACTTGATTTTCAGTATGGACAGCATGATGCATATTTCCCAACCCAACAAAGAGAGACTCTCCAAGCAAAGGAGAGTCTCTCCAGTAAGGAAGTTTCCTCTCCAAATGCAGTGAAGTCAGTATTTGTAAATTTAAAATGTTTATATTCTCAATCAAGTTATTTCTCATTAGGTATCTACTAAATCACTAAGAAATGCATTTTGTCCCTGTAAGAGTAGGTGCTGCAGGATTAAGAGTGCCTTCAACTAACATGCTACAGCACTCTATAGCACAGTCAGTAAAATAAGGGTGATAAGCAGCCGCCTCTCAGTTGCTCTTTTACTCAAGAAAGGTAGTCAACTGCAGTGGATACTCTGTACCCCACACCGCTCACGCAGCCTGACTGGCTGGTTCGGCTGTATGACTTCGTGCAAAGGAGCTGACAGAAACTTAGTCCACTCACCTGGAAACCCACATGAGAGAGAATAAATCAGTTTAATGGTGCTCCTGGGCTGCTGTTTATGGTGCAGGTAGTACACCTGCATGGAAGAAAGTCAGTACAGCTTTCAAGTGATTCATATACTGACAGCTGTGAACAATGCTCCTTACATTTCGTAGAGTCCACCACTATCCTGTAAAGCATACTTCTATGTGACTACAATACTAAGCAAAGGGGTAAGTTTTGTAAGATTTGCCCTTTGGCAAGTTTGTTGAGACAATGGTAGAAGCAAAAACCTGCAAGTGAGATAAAAGCTAAACCCATATAAAGATGTGGAAAGCAGACAACATCAAAACTGTTTATTTAAAACCATACCTGTTATAAGTTCAGGTAATTATTTAATAACATATAACGTAATGAGAAATACATGACTCCAGAAAGAACTGGGAACTGATGTTTTGTATTTACCTTTGGTATTCCCGAAGTGTCAAGCCAATTCTGGAAGATACTTTCTACAGTTAACCCAGATCTTAAAAAAAAAAAAAAGAAAAGAAAATTAGAAGACACATACAAAAATACCAATTTTTCCACATGACAATTAACCCTTTAGAAGCTGAGCAAAATTCTGAATTCCAAGAATTGGTTGTACTGTATTTGTACTACATTCTTGGCTTTTTAAATGAATAATACCATCAGATATGAGCAAATTAAAAGCAGATCAGGTTTTGTGTGCTTAAAACTCAATGATAAATTCAGTGCTTATGAGGACTGACACAGAAAGTGTAAGATGGTAAACTGCAATTATGAAACATGTAAAGTATGAACAGGTGCTCCACTTCTTGTTGAGTAGATTTTGGTTTCTTTTACAGAAAAAAAAAAAATACAGGGAAGCTAGCCGGAGACATTAAAAACCAGTATTTTATTACAGAAGCAGCCTAAATGTAAAGCTAAAATACCAAAGGAAATGAAACTAAATACAAACTTCCTCAAACTTTTAGGTTTTAAAAGGCACTGATGGATACTAATGCCCAAAGTTACCAAGTATCTAATATATTTCAGTTTCATCTTTTCTGCACTTTCTTTATATCCTGACAATATTCACTGTGAAGTTACAGAACAGCCTCGATCCCTAATGAAAGGAAATAGTTTGTCCTGATCAAGATGAAATAACTAATTGCAAATTCAGAAATTATTTTTCCCCTTTTACTTTTGTAAGCAACCTCTGTTGCATTTACTTCAGCTCTGGTTGAAGTCTTCCCAACTTGCAAGGAAGCCAATTTAAAAAAATAAAACTAAATTACACTGCCCATGCAGTGTGCCAATACTCTAAAAGGAACTTGAGTAAGCCCTCAATGAACATAAACGTTCTGAGAAGCAGGATAGATGTGCATGGTCCTGCCCATGGTAATGCCTTGGCAAGACTCATTCTAATACTTGCAGCTACCTTCAGGAGTATAGTATAGACTCCTAACCAACAAAGCATTAATGAAAAGAACAGACATTTTTAAGCTCTGAAGCAAGAAGGCAAGCAACCCAGTACAATTTTTAGTTGAATTGCATGAAAAAGAAGCCTTCTGCCCTGCCCCAGTCCCTTACAAAGCTGTGCTCAAAATTCTGCCCCCAAAGGATGTTTATTTATGGACTGTATCAAGGACTGAGAAGAAATTGTAATGAATACATCATTTTTACTGAATTATTTTTAAGCACCTTTAAATACTAACTTTCACTATGCCAGTGGGAGAGAAATCAACCACTGTTATGCCTGACATGAAAATGGAAAAGCTAAGGCCTAGAGAACTTACGGAGTCTCAAAAGCAGTCAAGCAATATGTTAATGTGACCCTGGAATACATTCATAGAGTAAAAATTTCTGCGTGGTTATTGATCATAGATATTATATTTTTTTCAACTTGACTAGTTTTATTCAGAATGATCAAAGACTTAAATTATTTGATATTAATACATGTAACAGCATTTTTCCAGACATGGCTTATATCCTGAGTTAGATATTCTTATCCTCATTGAATCCAAGACAAAAAATTTACCTTCTGCCCCCAAGCAGAACTATGTGTTAGCATTCCTTCGAGGCAGAATTAGCAGCTACAACCTCCACTCTACACCACTGTGTTGGGAGATCTGCCATCCCTACTCACACTGAGCAGTATTCTGAAGGAGGTCCATTAAAATGAGCAGGTTTACCTAACAGAATAAAATTCTGCCAATGTGAATTAGGGGTGTAAAAATCTGATCAAAATGATCAGAGAGTTATCTCTTGGATCAGAGAGTCAGCTGGCTTCTCATTCAGTAATTGTTCAACAGTATATGCAAAAAATTAGCAATCTGGTCTTAGTAAACTTGTCCAACATACACAGGAATTTCATAACAAAGGCAAAAATCAGATACCAAGTGCCTTAAACATAAGAAAGTCTTGCCTCACAAATGCTGCCCTAGGTCATTCAGCTACTAAGGTATGTTGCATACAGGGTCTTCATCATTATACTGAAAATCAAAAGACACTACGCGTTAAAGAAAAAGAATATTCCAATTACAATGACAATAAAGCCATTTATACATGCTTTAATTTTCTATTAATAGTTTTCTTCAGGTTTTGATCACTCACATCTTATGGTGGAGGCCAAGGAGGCTTAATGTAGAAACAGCACTAGTCTATTTGCTGCTGGTAATATATTTTGATAGTTCAGGCAATTTAGGTCCAAACTTTCCTTCAACAGCGTCCTTACAAGTAAGAGATGACATATCAGCCTGGCTGAGGTGGCTTAAAAAGTCCCAGAAGGGAGAATAATTCCCATAGAGACAAAGAAATCTTCCCTATCACTAAATCTGAAATGTCAAATGTCTCTTGTAACTTTAGGAGATCAGACTGTCACAGACAAAAAAAAATTCCCTCTGATCATGTGGTTCAAATAATTGCAGCAGTCATGCAGAAGTATTTCTACAGGGCCAGCATTCTGAATTTTCAGGAAATTACCATTCTGCATCACTATGGATCACTATGGAAATCAATTTTCTACATATAACTGAACACATACACCACACTTGTAATGGGGTTGTGGTCTATATTCAAATGAATTACTAAATATCCAGATTTGGTCAGCTTTTAGTGGTACCTTGTTATTTGTGCAAATTTATTAAATTTAGAGCACTTGACTGCCAGATCGTTCAGGCTATAATTACCTCTACCTTACTACAGTACTCTAAAAATTGGTGTCTAGTCTAAGTTAGTTAGCTGAGTCCCTTCCACAGGGAATGGAAAAAAAGAGAGTATCTCCAAACAGTCAGTCAATTCACCTTCCTCAGGATAAGACGACATTTTTTCTTGAGTTCTTATTTCTGTCTGCTTACCACAGAGAGCGCATACAGGACTAGATTAAAACTGGACACTCAGATTTTACAAAGTCAAAGGCAGATGAGGTGGATCATACCATTTATTCTGTCTCAAGCAGCATAATCAGAATAACAATTTTTTATTTGTCATTGCATGAATCAAAACCAATACAGCTTAGTGTTCCAATGCTGAAGCAGAGCTAGCAGCTTGGGAAAAATACCCTTATTGTGCATTTAATTTGTCTTACCTAGGGATAAGAAACACAGCCTCACAATGCCAGTTTGTTCTTCCTCCCGGTCCTTGCCCTCCCACCCTCCCAGCCCCGAAACTAAGCTTCATTTAAAGTGTGAGATTTCCTCAGGGAAAAAAAAAAATCATTTTATGCAAAATAATAACACTGCATTTGCTATGTAGTTCCTTTGTTTAATATACCCTCTGTTTCTTTCAAAGCCAACAATGGCTCGTTTCAAAACACTTGCTTATGGCACTGAGGGGAATTGCACTGTTCTGACACCACACTAATTCAGGCAGAAACACCACTAGTAAGTTGCTCAGCCTCTCCTCAAACTTTGACATTTTTTCAAGGGCACAAACAACAACACTGCTATTTCTCTGCTTGCAGCACCCTCGTTTTCAGCTATACATGTGTCATATGACCATCTGCAGTCGTCTTTGTTTGTACTTTCACACACCTTTTCTTTTTTCCCCCCAACTTAGATCATTCTTGTTGGAAGACATAAAAAAAAAGCAACTTGTTTTAGCATTTTACAGGCGTTCATTTATTTTTTTTCCCAAATATAGTAGTAATATGCAGACTATTACAAAGCTCTGTTCTGAATGTGTTGAGAGTTGATTCTGAAGAACTGTAAAGTCCTTGAAAAGGTTTCCACTAACTTGTTGGGCTTCAGATCAAGCCCAAAAACTAGATCACAAACAGATTGCTATTTCAAAACAAATGTTCTAGAGAAAGGACACAGGGCCTGGTATTTATAGAGGCTACAGTTCAGTAAAGCATCCGTATTCAGAATGGGTTCTTACCACCTGCTTATGTTGCAGTTAAGCATCTGTAAGGACTTAAATCTGGTGCGTGTGTGTGTGATTTCCTGAATGCTCTTCTGGTTAAGGTACTGTATTGGACTGTGGGATCTAGGTTCAATTGATTAGCACTGTAAGAGAGCTCTTACAAGGCTGAGCAGGTTCTTCAATTCCTTTGTACTAAAGTTCCCTACTGTAAAATGAGAATGCTAGTATATCCATTATCTCATCCCTTGTCTATTTGTTTAGATGATAAGTTGATCAGCATAGGAGTGATCTCCTAATATGTATACATACTATTCATCGCCAGATTCAATGCTTCAGAGCAACCTCTGTAAAATACATAATTAAAATTATGTAAAAATTAATAATGATTTGGAAATTAGCATTATAAAAGGTGTCTGTATATCAAGCTTTCATTGCATAAGGCCTGAAGGCACTCCTACAAGGAGGAGAAACCACTTTTAGAATAAGATGTTGCAGTAAATGTGCACATGAAAGTGTGCAACTTTTTTTTTTTTGTAAAGGAAGATAAAAAGTCTGCCATATCCAACTGAAAACATTTCAATAAGCATAATTGCTTCATCTGGATATATACATTCATACACATCAATCAATTTCAAAGCAAGCCATTCCAGCTCAATATGGGGGCATAAAGCAAATCAAAGACTAGTAACTGATTAGTGATTCTGTAAACTCACCATAGCTTCCTGCAGATAAGATTTCCTTTGTTTTTTGTTCAGCACGTATATTTTGGCTTACCAAAAAAATGGAGGAATCAAAAACACTGGGAAAAATCTTTCCCAATGATTTGCTTTGGGAGTTGGGTGCCTACCAGCTGTTTGTCTCAATCAAAATCACCACATTGATGACAATGTGAATAACAAAGGAACCAAGTATGGAACAGAGATCTATACCTGTATAGCTGAGTAGTTTGAAATTACAGCATTATTTTAACATTTATTTAGTACTTAATTGACAATTTATGAAGACATCCAAGGAACGTGGTTAGTAAGCCAAGTTATTAACAGTACAAATAGAAGAGCTATAACACAAGCCTTCCTTCGCCTATCATGTATTATTAAAACCATAGCTTTATTAGTACACTTATTTATTTTATTGAACAAAATTAAATACAAAATACCAGCAGAAGACCCCAAAGAACAGAAATGACGTGCTGAAAAAAAGGTGCAGTCGTAAAGAGCAGAAGGCACCAGGGGCTGGTGAAACTCACCCTCTGTTACAGGGCCTTAAAACCACTGAGTCTTTGCATGCCTCACATGTTAGGCAGATGTGGACAGGATCCATTTACAGCAAAGACAATGGGTGCAGGCCTTGGGAAGAACAGAGCCACTGAGAGTTTTATCAAATCCAGTGCACCGTGATATACAGACACATAAGAGGGGTTTTCATTGCTGTTGGGTTTGTTTGGCTTTTTTTTTAATGTAGTGAAATTTCAAATTACATATGAGGAAATAAGCTGCCTCAGTTACAGGTGGGATGTATTGTAGATTTTCTACAGAAAGTCCAAGATAATATAAGGCTATAGCCAGTGCATGTTATAGTTTAAAAGGCTTTGAAAACAGAGAAGGATAATGATAAATATTTGTTTGTCTTTCTTGACATTAGCCCTTCACACACAGAAATAACCTGCCTGAAGGGCAAGGTAGGAAATTCTAAAGGATGGGTGGCCTGTCTGAGGTCAGCATTCCGCTGCAGCCCAGAAACAGGAGGATCCTGCCTTGGAGAATGGACTCCAACAGCTAACATGCCATTAAAATTGAGTCAGAGGAGGAAGTGAAGTAGCCTTGTAAACCAGGCATAATCCTCCTCCTCTGAGTACAGAAGGCATCAAAAAATGAATGACTGCTGCTTAAGAAGTTGCATCTGTATCTTGGAACTGCTCACTGCTGGGAATGCACTAAAATATCTGCTGTAACTAACAACTAAAGGAATTAAGAGTAAGAGTAACTGTAAGAGTAAGAATCTTTTTAGATACAGTCTGCTGTATCCAACAGCAGGAAACTAATGTTGCATTACACCAAGGTAATAATTACAGAAAATTTCCACAGTGTTGTATGATTTCTTTCTGCCAATCTTAATCCTGTTCTCATTACAGAAGTCTCCCATAAGCCAAATTCTACCCCTAGCTACACTAGTTTGCCTCTGTTGCCACAGCTGAGGGGCAGGATTTAGCTTGATTCCCTACTACTATTTTCTTATTCTTTTCTTTTTTTAAGTCCAGCCTCCACTATAAAATTCAATATATTAGAGCACTAAATATTTTTCAATTAGGAAGCATTTAGTTTAAACATTAAAATTTTACTTGCACAAGTCTGGGAGGTTTTTGTGTGCTACAAAGAATTTTGTTGCTCTAATCTTGAAATGTATTTCATTCCTGAGACTGAAACTTTGTGCAAAGAAGCACTCATCAGCAGATGATCTCTAAAAATATTTCATTTTTATCTTTCCTCCCTCTGCTTTTACCTCAGACTACTACATGCGTACTAGCAACAGAATACATTCAAGAACAAAAAAACATCTTTGTAGCAGGTAAGAAATAAAGAAATTCTGTATATTCAGATGTTCTATTATTCTTGGCATTGCTGTTGATATTGCACCCAAGGTAATTTTGTCAGTAGATAAGTTCAGATATGCTATATGTATGATTGTAAAATGAATTACCACAGATACGAAATTTTGTTCATACATTCTGGAGTGTGATGCAACACAAATGGAGACGTACTTCTTTTGCATTGGTCTCACTGAACGTTTAAATATTTTGGCATGTTTCTAGGTGGAAAATCAGATGCGTATTCAAATAAAATTTTGCATTGGGTTTGGACTTCAGAGAAACAAAAGTGAAAAAGGAAAGAAAAAAGAGATTTTATTAAAAAATCAATGTAAAATCATACAATTAAATAATCCACTTTCCCATATATTCCATTTAATATTCCTGATTGTATTTGGGCTGGAAAGTCATATCCAGTGATATAAACAAAATATCATCCCACAATCCATCATTGGAAAATATAACACTGCCCAACCCAAACTCATGATGCCACAAAACACATTATCTCAGTGATAACTAGCTTCTCTGTCCTTCACTCCCTGAGAACCATTTCACTAAAAAACTCAATACATTTGATTTCTATGAATATCTCCTATCCTTTTTTTTTTTCCAAACTGCTTACCCAGATTTATGAAGACTTTTGGAATTCTACTCCCCAAAATTGCATTTTCAAGTGAATGTATTATTTTTAAAAACTACAATAGGTAAAGCTCCACTACAAAAGAATCTGTATTTGTAGCACAGTCTGTAGTAGCACAGAACAAGTGAATGGATAAGCAGGGATTCAAAGCTCTGCTAAAGACTTGCTTTATCATCTTCAGCCAGTTACAGTCATATGTAAGAGGATTTTGATGGATGGACATGTCAGGCAATTAACTCTGGATTTCCATTAGCGTTTTCCATCCTTCCCTGTTTGACACACTGTGTGACAGGGAGGGGATAGTACCAGACTACTGCTTGACAAAATCCATCTTCTCTGGTTTCCCAGATCCACAGCCTTCTTGCTACAGGGTGCCATGTGTCAAACGCAGCTGGCAGGAGGATCACGGATTAATTGGAGCAGGGAGCTATGCCTGGCACTTCAGATCCCATAGTGAAGACAGGACCTCACCGCTTTCCAGCCACGCAAGTTAAAGGCACTGCTGTGGGGAGCATGGGATAGCAATAATGCAGCAAGTCTCATTTTTTTTTTTTGTATATATGCGTGAGAATTTTCAGAGAAAGATATACACGCACACTTGAAAAAAACAAATCAGAAGAATACTAAATGAAATCCTACTACTTCTGGCTAGCAAAGCTGGCATTTAAATCTGATATCTAGTTTCTTCTTTGACTTTTCTATCCTGGTTTTCACTTACTCTTTTTCTTCAGGGGTGTCTTCCAACAGCATGCAAAGAAAATCCTGGAAAACGAACAAAGCACCACAGTTAGTATGTTTATGAAGACGTAACTCTGTGCCTGCATTGCTAGCAGGCAATGGGTTTTTAAAGACTGCAGATAAATGGCATGGTAAGAAAGCTACTATGGTGATATACTGCTCAGTTATTTATACAACATACGTTATGTTTGTCAGTTTTCCAACCCACTCAAGCAAAAAGTGTCAATATTAAAACAAATGGGCTTGAAAAGCCTGCTGACTATTTTCACACAATCCCACATTCCTGTTTTTATTTAATCTATAATACATACATATAAACTATATTTAAAACTGTTAAAGGCTGCAGATTCACATACTCAAAGGCTAAGAAACACCAGAATTAAGGGTGCTTACGCTCTCTCCACGCTTATAACTTATGTCATCATGCTGTCTTTACTTATGACCACATAAGGCTTTTTTTTTTCCTTAATGCAGATACCTGATTGGAAGATCACATCTACTCCTCATTCCATGACAGAATATACAACGTTGCTGCCAACCACACCAAGTAATATGTAAATTCTTTGAAGAAAAGGTAATTAGAATTTCTTTCATGGATGCACAAAGAAGGTGCAATGACAATGAACAACATTTATATCATCCTCACTTATAACAGTGTGATAAGCCCTCTTTAGAAAGTTACACCTGACATTACTTAAAGATTCTCTGGCACCCCATGCTATGCATGGCCTAATTTTAATGACAATCCCTTTGACACAATGCACCACTCTAAAAAATCTCATACAAAGAGGATTTATTAATATGAATTATTCATTTATATGTATTTCATACAGCAACATCCACTTTATTCACACTAATCTTTGTGGACACAAGTTTCACAGCCTAATGATGTTTCTCACTACAACATATGAGTGCAGGCTGATTTCTGATTGCAAGTACTTGCTCTCTAGACTCTCGAAGAATGTTTCCTAAGAGACAAAAAACTTTTTTGTAGGGACTCTGCCATGGCATTCAGCAGATGCTGTTTCTCTGTCTGATTATGGCACTGCTAGGGAATGAAAGAAAGAGTGATTGTGCAATTGAAAACTACTGGTAACATGGTTGAGCCTTCCTCCTTTAGATTACAAGTGAGATTCAGGCTATGTTGGTAGTGGCTGCAAAATTTGCTTATGACAAAAGGTAAGTTATGCAGCACTGGGCTCAGTGCTGCTGTGTCAAGAATGCCATCACTAAGTCTGCCAGGAGTTGTTCCGTCCTAACTACAGTGTATTGCTGACATGATGATAAATTGTCAAACCCCCTTATTTAATACTACTACTTGCAGTTCTGTACCATTATTCTGTATGTAAACAGAGAACTAGTCTCTCCTTCCACTTGTGGAAGCTTTGCTAGAGGTACAAAGGAAGCTTACATGGAAATAAAGAATATGAAAAGATTATCATTAGAGTTGTTTTGAAAGTATGTGAAAAATACTGAAGTGGTCATCCTTGACACTATTTTCACCATCTCTGTATGCATTAATGCAGGTAGATTCTGACTGGATTGCATCAACCTTTTATGATCAATCCTACAGTACACTTGAAGATACCTAAATCATAGAATCATAAAATTGGTTCGGTTGGTAGAGACCTTTAAGATCCTCAAGTCCAACTGTTAACCTAGCACTGCCAAGTTACCACTAAACCATGTCCCTCAGCACCACATCTACAAGTCTTTTAAATACCTCCAGGGATGGCGATTCCATCACTTCTCTGTTCAGCCTGTTCCAATGCTTGATAACCCTTTTGGTGTAGAAGTATTTCCTAATATCCAATCTAAACCTCCCCTGGTGCAACTTGAGGCTGTTTCTTCTCATCCTATCACTTGTTACTTGGGAGAAAAGACCAACAACCACCTCACTACAACCTCCTTTTTCAGGTAGNCCTTCTTTCAGGCAGTTGTAGAGAGTGATAAGGTCTCCCCTCAACCTCCTTTTCTCCAGGCTAAACAACCCCAGCTTCCTGAGCCACTCTCTTGATAAGACCTGTGCTCTAGTCTCCCCCTAGAAGGGCTTTGTTGCCCTTCTCTGGTCATGCTACAGAAGCTCAGTGTCTTTCTTGTAGCAGGGCGCCCAAAGCTGAACACAGTACTTGAGGTGGGGCCTCACCAGGGCCCAGTACAAAGGTACAGTCACTTCCCTAGTCTTGCTGGTCACACTAATTCTGATACAGGCCAGGATGCACCTTTTTGGCCACCTTAGCACACTCCTGGCTCATATTCAGGTGGCTGTCGACCAAAACCCCTAAGTCCTTTTCCTCAAGGCAGCTTTCCAGTCACTCTTTCCCAAGCCTGTAGACTTGCATGGTGTTGTTGTGACTGAAGTGCAGAATACGGCACTTCGCCTTATTGAACCTCATACCACTGGCCTCAGCCCATCAATCCAATCTGTTCAGACCCTTCTGTAGAGCCATCCTACCCTCAAACAGATCAATGCTCTCACCCAAGTTGGTATTGTCCGCAAACTAACTGAGGGTGCACTTGATCCCCTCATCCAGATCATTGATAAAGCTATTAAACAGAGCAGGCCCCAATACTGAGCCGTGGGCAACACCACTTGTGACCAGCTGCCAACTGGATTTGACTCCATTCACCACAACTCCTTGAGCCTGGCCATCCAGCCATTTATTTACACAGCAAAGTGTACACGCATCCAAGCCATAAGAATCCAGTTTCTCCAGGAGAATGCTGTNCTCCTGGCTCATATTCAGGTGGCTGTCGACCAAAACCCCTAAGTCCTTTTCCTCAAGGCAGCTTTCTAGTCCCTCTTTCCCAAGCCTGTAGACTTGCATGGTGTTGTTGTGACTGAAGTGCAGAATACGGCACTTCGCCTTATTGAACCTCATACCACTGGCCTCAGCCCATCAATCCAATCTGTTCAGACCCTTCTGTAGAGCCATCCTACCCTCAAACAGATCAATGCTCTCACCCAAGTTGGTATTGTCCGCAAACTAACTGAGGGTGCACTT